>JAQGCA010002553.1:0-13623 GCA_034698945.1 Protaphorura quadriocellata | reverse complement strand
TCTTCAGACTCCGATTCTTGTTACTTTTGGTGATATTCGAGTTACCGGCTCTCTTTACTACCCGTCCACCCTCTTTGTATATATCAACGTGATTTTATTATCCTGTTCTACTTCGTTGTGACTGGAATGAACCATTGAACTGACCACTAATAGCATAAATGTGAGTATTTTTTAGCAAATGAAGGGATAATCTGAATGGAATTAGCCATAAAATGGCAAAAGCGTATTTCTGTGTGTATTTTACTGTTTGCTTTATATATTTGTGATTTTGAGGACGAAGTTTGTGAAACTCTGACCATGGACCTATTGGCTTTGCAAGAAAGACTCAATTATTTGGTGGAGATAAAACTCCTGACTTTTTCGGTTGAACATATTACAGTATTTGTTCTATATCCTTACACATTAAATTAATTAGTATTCATTAAAATTAAGTTTTAGTTACAGTCGGAATTGGTGACACTGGCTGAGATATCAGTGTGACATTTATGCTATGTTGTGTGAGCTATGGAGTCGATGACTATAATAAAAACGTATCCAATCCAACCCAAAAAACATTTAATGGAATACGTTCACGGTGCTAGAAGTATTTCTTGGCAACAAGTTTCTACCGCGACCGCGTGGTGGCAAGGAAGCATGCTACTCACTAAGTTCATACAACTCAAGAACTAGATTCAGCTGTAAATTATATTTTCTAAAGATTTCATATTTGTTCATATTTATTTTCATAACGTGTGATTTGCTGAATATTTTTGAACGGTGCTTGAATAAAAATGGGTGTTTTGAATTCCTATTTACACTTCATCTCAAGTAACATCTATAGGAACAGAGGCCCAATCGGGATATCCTATATATTCGGATAACCTCTATATACTCGTAATTGGACCGATTTTCTTTTAGTTAGGGCGTACGTCTCACCACACTAAAAAGAAATCTCTATTTTATCAATTCGGCTACGTTTCTATTTTATAGTTTCTCATTTAATTTTTGATAATATTTTTTGTGTTACCATTGTGAGACAAACAACAAGCATACTTGTATGTGTGAATGCATTTGGAAAAAGCACGTAAATAAAGAATCCAATCCAATCCAATATTCTCCGGGAGTAATAATGCAATAAATGTATGTGTCCCAGTAGATCTGACCATCTCGTCACAAAATCTTGTGGCTGGCTATACTGACACATACTTTCTTCAGTGCTTCTGGAGAACCAATCGTCATGAGGTATCTCTTTGCTCAAAATATTCGGTGAAGTAGAACAAACCGGCAATTTTCCTTCATGCCAGTTCTTAGAAAATACAACTTCTTACTCATATATTTCAACCAGAGTCTCAAATCCTCATTTTTATATTAAACGCTACGCGAAGAATTCAATCATAAACAAATTCGATGGGATACCCATTCCTAAATTCAAGATGGATTGAATAAAACATGGCCAAAATGTTAGCAAATAGACTGGGAGATCCGTCCCAACCATTTTTTTTTTGTATTTTGGAAATTCCTTTTTGATGTAACTTTTCCCCTCAATAGAAAATAGGAAGACAAGGTTTCCTTCCAACCAATGGATAACATGAATGTGTTTGCGTCCGTACATTAATTGGGTGGAAATTATAGAGTAAGAACTTCAGTGCGGGAAAAAATTCTGTCCAAGTAAAAGTTTAATGTGAAGGGAGAGCTAGGAGAAGGGAACCGCATAGGTTGTGAAATACAAAATATCGATTGATGCTCCGAGCCACACCTTCATAAACTCCATGAATAATTTAATTTCTTTCCAGCCTTTCATGCTTGTCTATAATTTGAGGGCGTCAACTCCTCCGTTTGTCCTTTTGATTCATTTATGAGAATACTCTATGTTGGATATCCAATTCCAAATAATATCAAAACCAAGCTTGCTTCAATGCAAGTAGCGAGAGTAGCTTATTCCTTCGACGTGTCCCGAAACAGTAACGTTGAACTATTTGCTGGTTTAAGAATGGAATACACAGAGTATTTCTACTTCACAGGATTTTGAAATTAATGTTTGTAATAAATTGTATCTATACAGTCAGCCATGCTATGAGTGGAGACTTATAAAAAACCGGCTCGACCACTTTGATTGACTGGAGATAGTAAAAATTCTACTTTTGGGTTCAATCATTCACTTCCAGACGGTAACCAAACCAAAAACAGGTCAATCGAACAAGTTCTGGGTTGTATGAGTGAGGGTTCAGTTAAATATCAAAATTCCAAAATGATGAATTGATTTGTAATTAATCTAAATTTTTTTGCATCTGACAAGATTTGATTTTCATATCAATTTTAATTCGAACCATTTAGAATGAAGCTCGACTTAGAATTTATACACTTGGGAATGAATTTGGTTTTTCATCCGCTCTCACTTTTCAGATTGACTAATTTTAGAGTGATAATAGGGTCGAACAATATTTACATTCCTGACACACTCTTAGTAGTTGATTCACACTAATTAAATATAACCTTTAGTTCAAAACGAACACACTTATCTGTAAATACACACAAGTAAAATGAGGTGTGAAATGTCAGTATCTATTGGTATCTCATAAAAAAAGCTGCCAATGTGAACTTTTAGAACACATCTTACTTCGGTGTTTCGATGGAGAAATTGAAATTGTTTGAGACCGTTGCACTGCAGTACGTTACTATATATTCAAACTTCATTTCAAAATCTGTATGTTTATTTTGAATTCATCATATTTGATTTAATAACAATCGAATTTCATTCTATTACATTAAAATTTCCCTAAGTTTTGTTCTAGCATTGAATTATAGAAACTTGATACTTTGATGTCACCCTTTCGTCAACATTTCTAAACTTGTAAGATCTTAATTGTTCAATTTGCACATTGCAATTATTTAATTTATTTCTTTATTGAACTATCAAATCATATCAATCAACAGTACAATAGACCAATTGAATTGTGCGGTACGAGTTAGACAGACTATAACGAATTGGGTGTGGAAAATGGTCTTAAAATAAAGCCTCGCCTTTGTTGTACAGAGAAGTCTGCAATGCAAGGTAACGCTACGAAAATTTCTTTTCACAATGGACTTTTAGGCTTTTCTGAGAAAGAACTACGTAGTCACGAATATATGTAGTCTAAGGATGAACAGGTAAGACTGGGTGTGTTCAAGTCGTGATTCAAAGGTCACGTTTTGAGATAGTGAGGTCAGTCGAGAGATCCACCTTTAAAATGGATTCTTGTTTCCAGCGTGTATATAAGTTTCATCACAAGAAGGCAATGCGCAACACTCGTGTCTGTTTCACTAAAACTTTATCCCACATTGCATTTTCTACTCTTATTGTTGTCTGTTGTGCGTCAAAACTGAAGGGATGATCGATACTGAAGATAAAAATTCTCGAGAATAATTGAAGGCGAAGTCAGGTTTCTTCTTGAGGCATTCGACACTGTGTGACAAATTTGTGGACAAAAAAATGGCTTACGCTCGACATTTTAATTTTTCCAGCAGAGAGAAAGAATAAGAAAAGTGAAGAGGGGATTCTGCTTTTTTATATTTAGCCAGGCAAGAGAATTTTCCACACTTGGTTGGAGATCAATTGTTCTCGACGGAAATGCGCCGTCTTACTTTTTTGTCCATCATTTTTCGGTATTGTAATTGAAGATTCCATTGTTCACTGTTCACCCGGATTTCCACTCTTTCTCTATTAGAATTCTACCAAGATAAATTTTTTATACTTTACTTTTAGTGTTCCATTTCAAGTCGACTCTTCCTACTTCTCTTACTTCTGAGTTCTTGACTCTTAAACCTTAATGGATTTTGGGTGGCAAAGTGGGAGAGAGTCGATCATTCCTCATCATAAGAGCATCCATAAAATAAAATACCACTTACTTAAAATGCACAAATGTGTCTTCCGTAACTCTTACGTTTCTGGATTGACCCCTTTCACGCACCTTCAACATTTATGTTCTTCATACTATAAATCACTTCGCACGATTTCAGCGGTAAATCCGTCAAAAAGTAGAGGTGTTGTTTTGGGGTATTTCTCTTACCATAATCAGATTGATCTGCCCTAAATTCAATTGAGTTGAGTAATCTGCATTTACCAATAATCAGTAACTCCATTTCGGAATTCATACTGGAACCGAAGTTAGGATACATTATTACGGCATTTTTCATACGCTCATAATGGAGGAATCGTATTAACTCAAGCGACTGGAATATATGAAGTCCAATTTTCTAGAAAAAAAATTGACTTGTGGATCTGAGGCGAATTATTTTCACGAGAGTCAGCACACAAGAGGCAAGAATGTACTGTATGCAATTGCAATACGCATTAAAATAATCCACCTCTCCCTTAGGTAGCATTGCACTTTGTTTCAAATTAGAAAAAATTAGATAAATTAGATAACCATCCCATTGACATTAACTTAAATTCCGCATAATTTTATGGTGGTTAAAATATTACTCTTTGCATACCGTTAATTTATTTTAATCGTGTGTTAAAGTTTAATATCCTCAATTAAACAACTTAAATAGATGTACATACTCTATAATGCTAGGAGAATTCACAAGATTCATTTGATAAGGTTTTTATGAGCGAAAAATAACTCGTCTGAATCATAATGATTAGGAATGGGTATTTATCATGCGACAAGCAGTCTGTTCTTGCAGTATTGTGAAAGTACAAGGTTAAACAACGCATAATGTAACAATGCAGTCTGCACAGTCAATAGTCGGCGACTTGAAAGTAATTTGCTTCCCATTTGGCATCTTTTACTGTTTTCATTTTTGTTTCGCGCCTTGTCGCATTAGTTTAACTACATTAATCTGGGTCAGTTTTGGATTTTAAATATCCAAAATATATGATTTTTAAATATTTTTAATATACAGTTTGAAAACAGAGAACTGCAAAATGTGAAGCGTGTTAATCATTCAAGCGAGTTGGTACAATGCTATAATAGATTTACAATCAGGGAATCAACCGAGTTACGGTCGGACTTATGTGCACAATTAAAATTACAGTCGCAGTTCATCTGAGGATTAACAAATTGTAAAACCCTAGTTGAAAATGAGAAGCAAGAAAAAAATGTTGAACAAGTAATTCATTTGAGTCGGTGAAACAAGCGGATTAGTAAATATGCGCCTATGAGTCAGTCAATCCGATGTCAAAGGACATTATTGAAGGATGGGATTTGGAGATTCCTTCCGGCTGAGTGGATTGACACAATACGATGTCAAATGATGATTTGGAACACGCGGCCACAAGGTCCTTTTTGGATGACATTTGAAACCTCAGAACCAAAGACCCCCGTCAACCTCAACCTGGGAAAATTCTGGAGGGAAGATTTAGGAGACAAAAGAGAGAAGCGACTACTTCTCAACAGGTGGTCTTCATTTATCATCTTCATTCAGGAGAATCTCCGTCATCCCTATAAATAAATGTTCTCACGGCTTCTTTCCCCTTTGGCTACTATAACATACATACGTAAAGATGTTGATGTTTTTTCTTCCTTCTGGTTACAAATTTGCCTTTAAGATATTGAAGACCAGCAGCGAATTCACATTTATAAAGATCCATCATCTATTAACAATTTCCTTCCATATATGCACACACAGTGTGGAAAAGTCAAGTCAACATTGTCATGAAACAGAAGGAAGAGATTTCTTTAATAGGACAAGAGACGGTAGAAAAGCTTTCCTTGAGGGCTCGTCTCTGTCATGTCGTGCCGCACTGTCTTCTCATTTTATATTTATGTTTCAATGGTGTTCGTCCTGTCACTCCTTCCTACCTCTATCTACCGATTTTTTTTAGATTTTTTATAAGCAATGAATGAGTTTAATGCACTCTTTTTTGGGGCATCTTCATCCTCAGCGTCAATATGGAGATTTGCCATGTTCACGGTTGGAAAACTCGAAACTACCCACCTTTTCGAGACTGACCGAAACGATCAGACCGTCATCCGTGTCCTCGCTAGATACTTTCATATAATGAAACATTAAATGGTAGGTATATTTTTAATTGTCCATTAAGTTCGAGCATCAGGCTGATTTAATTTTACCTTAACCTTTAGTTGTGTTCACCCGGGAATCAATCAATTCGGACATGTGACAGTTTTCTATTAACCTGAGGAGTGTATATCTACATAATGTCACAAATAAATGCTATATAGAATTCACGCTTTCGAAGGCTCTTTTTGAATACTAAAATTATATTCAGTCACCGTCTCACCGTCAACCTTTCATTATCAACCTGAACTAATTTATCTGAGTTTATTCCAATTTGAGCATTCTACACAGCATTCTACTGTGTCCTCGTTCACTATTATTACAATTTAAGTATTGATAAATTGATTACGATGTATTTTTTTGAACGTTGCGGAATAAAAGAAAATGTTTTCATTAAAGTAATAATATTTCTTTCGGCAAAACTGATTACAAATTACCATCAAATTTTAATTTACTGTCTTTGTTCCTGTAGCTTTAGCTTTCATTGCAAAATTTCGGATTCTGAATTTAATTAACGAACAGGTTCTTAGGTCCCATTCATACTGTATTCTTATGGAAGACAAAACGGGACAAGATTTCTAGCGTCATTTACACAGTTAGTTTGGATTTCGTCAACTATAAATATACCAACTACGAATTATAGTGGTCAAATTGCGAATATTCTTATTCCGTCAGTACCTATGAATGGAATA
Organism: Protaphorura quadriocellata; assembly: GCA_034698945.1. NCBI lineage: Eukaryota > Metazoa > Arthropoda > Collembola > Poduromorpha > Onychiuridae > Protaphorura > Protaphorura quadriocellata. Next base: position 6,949 of record JAQGCA010002553.1, on the reverse strand, counting down.
CGACACGCTTACTTCCCTGTTTCCCTGTAGTATAGATTCTTATTTGCACAACCGAAATGTCTTTATTATGGAATGGGGGTTTGTTGAGCTCAAAGCAATTATTTTTAAAAGTAACGTTGTAACATGAATCCTTTCCACATCTATTAACTTTACTGATCTTGTTTTGTTCTCCTTTAAATATTCGAAGGTTGTCTAAGTGTGTTGAGTCGGTCCGTTTCGTGTGTGTTAGTTTAAAAGATTTTAGAGTACAGAGCCCAGAGTCTGAGAAGGAGTGACATCATTTAGGACGAACCGTGAATGGGATGTAACTTTTATTAAAGTTTTTGAATATTTCGGTTGTCCCAAGGAGAATTTTTTTTGTACATCCACAATCTCTCTCTCCGTTCTTCAACGAAGACATTCATTCGAAGCACGCACCGACTTCTTGGCAAAGTCTATAATTTTGTGGAGACACAATTTCTGGCGCCTTCTCACGCCACACCATTCAGTCATTTTCATTCATTCATTCGTGTATATGGAATAAGACGGCTTCTATTCCATCGCGATTACACTTGGAGAAAGGAGACTGGCTCTAATGGAAAACCTCCGAGAGTACAGGGAGACTTTTTCGCTGACTCATTCAATAGAATCACCCATGAAATTGACCATTTTCCGCTTTAACTGATTGACAAATCTGTTCAAATCCTTGACGAACTGACGATGTGGCGCAGGCTTTCAACTAACTATAAAATTGTTCATCAATAATATTGTTCGTTTTTCCTTGGCTTTGTTTCAACTTCAGTCAAGCAAATTGTGTTAAGCATGAAAATTATTGTAAACTTGCTTATTCCACTGTTTGTGGAACAGGTGAAATAAAATAATTATCCCTTTCTGTTACGCAGTCGATTATAATTCCCCTAATAAATGGCATCGTCATTGTACCATTTGAACTAGAGTTACAGCTCAATCCATAATTATGCGTCAACACAAAATAGTTTTTATTATGTTCCTGAATCAGAATTTCAGTACAAGCAAATCGCAACTTCGCAACTAACATAACTTGTGTGTGGTTTTGGGAATTTTGGTTAATCCGAATGGCTTACATCATGCAACACATGATGCAATACAGATTCCAGGCGCAAATCGCCATAACAGAGTCAATCTCTAGGTAAACCCAGATAGCCAAACATGTCATTCCAGTTTGAGTCGATTGTTGGTTTTTTCAGTTTAGCTGTTATTCTTTCACAATTTTACATTTGTATCGATTTAGCGTGACTCTACTCGATTTTTGGTAAACATAACCTGTAGACATATTGTAAAATAACGAGAGATTTGTTTCTCACTAATTAACTATGCTTATGGTTATGTTGTTTGGTTGAATACAGGTAATCCTTTCTGACTAGAAATTACTTTTCAATAAAACCAAATTATTTTTAACGCTGGAGTAGTAATTAGTAAATTTTAATACACTTTCCATCAATTCGCTTATTATGATTTGCATTGTTTCGCATATGTAACTAGATTCAATACTTAGTATATAAGAAATGGAGGGCATAATTTTCATTAGTTTCAACCCCGGCCCGTTTGAGCAAAAGTTTTATATTTAAAAGTCAAAGCTGAAAGTAGATTTTGGAAACTATAAGTTCAAAGGAGAACTGCTCAGGTGAAATAGGAGATTGCCTAGGTAAAGGTTGCCTTGAGGGGGAGTCAAAAGTTATAATTCTAGGAAAGTGTAAAGAGTGAGTTCCCGTGTATAATATCAGATGGAAATTGGATGGTACTAATGATAAGTTTTGATCGGTGTGCTTCTGGCAATTGGAGGAGGGTAGTATAAAGGACCCTTGAAGGGTCCCACCATCCTAATTATGCGAGAGAGCCCTGAAAGAAGAAGCATTCACCGCTACGCACAGACCCAGCAATTACAACCCACCAATTTTTATATTGAACCTGAAATTACGGGCCGCACGATGGAATGAATGGCGCCGTCTGCCTTGCGGCCGGGAAACAACTTATACATTTCTTACATTTTGCCAATGTTAATTACAAAAAATGTAGTTCGATGTGTATATCCTACCTTATTAGCTCCTCAAAATTGTGTGAAGCGTCCTTGCTACTGTTTGACTCGTAATCACCAACATTTTTCACAATTACTCAAACAAACACTACAACAACTCTTCATTTCATACTTGCATTATACACCTCCCTTTTTGGATTGTAATCACAATAATTGAATCAATTCAATTCATGGCCACACGTTCAGCAAATACTGTTAATCTTGTTTTTGCATTTGTTTGTATTTTGGAATAGAAGACGATCACGATATTCTAAAATTCAATTCTTATTAAAAGTTCCTGAAGATTGTACGGAGATGTGGGTTGTCTATTTACTGGAGTGTAATTATTGTGGCAATGGGCTTTACTTTACTGTAGTCAAACTCGACAGACAAATCTAGCGGAACCATATAAATCAGTCCTAGCTTAGGAGAAATGTTTTAGATGATTATGATTTGGAGGTATAATAAAATAATAAACCAAGTATATAAATTTTTTGTTCTTCCTCTGGTTCAAAGATACCGAGAGAGAAACCACATCCACAAAAGTTTCGAGATGTGATTCGATTCTTTCAAAAACTCAACACAATGACCATTAGCCAGAACGTCTTATCTGTACAACCCATAAGCAGACAGTCGAAAAAAGAACTCTCATTTTCGATACTTGAAGAAGGAAAGGTGTGTCGGCAAACAAATAATTGGAACACGAAATGAGAAATACCACATGCAAACATGATAGATCTTGATAAGAAAGTTTACGAGTCCCGCTACTACTACACCTGCAAGCACTAAATACAATGCATTTTTTGATTTATCTGGAGGTAAAGCCAACTATTAAGAATAACTGTTCTGAACTTGGTAGTCGAAAGATTTCAACTACTGAATAAAATACACGGATCATAATAATAGCTCATTCATCATTAAGCACTCGGGTGCTTCCAGTATAAGACAACTGCCCGCGGCCAATCCAACGAATCGACCGACCCCTTCAACCTTTCAGGCAGTTAGTCTCGAAAACCAATACTTATTTCCAACGATGGTAAAACCGCCTATTCTGACTATTTTGAAAATTTAAGAAAGGTGATATCCATGTAATAAACTGTCCGGACTAGTAACCAGGAAAAAATCCAATCTCGGACAATTCTATGAATATAAACACCAAAACTAAATCAAGTCGGACTAAGAATCGCTGATAAGTTTCTGGATCTGGAGTATGTACCCCACAATGCATGAAATTATCCTGCCCGACTGGTAGCCTAAAATAATTGTTTAGAGAAATTGAGCTGACTGTTACAGATCGAATCAACGGAATGCGAATCGAATTAAAAAATGTAGAAAAAGTGTACTATAATTCGTGACACGTATGACTCTGCATTCAAACCGCTCTAACTTTCATGAGAGTGCTTGATACCATGTGTTTGTATTTTACAAAACTTGTCTCGGGACATTTTCTCCGCTTCAAGACAACGACGGCGACGTTTTTGCCCAAAGGGAAAAAAAAAAACTTTTTGTTCGCATGGTGAAGGTAAGATGGTTTGAATTTTGGACGTGAAGTGAGAAAGAACAGCCAGGAAAAGGACCGAGAAGTCAATCCATCCCATCCACGACTTGAAAACTTTTTTTTTTGGATAATAACATGAAAGAGAGCTGTAATCATAAAGGAAGGCCTAGAATTTAAAAAGTCTCCACGACAATACGTACCGTAAATTATCCGTGTTGTGTTTCAATGAACTGTTTTTTCTTTCATAGGTTATAGTATATTAAAAAAACACGATTGTCGTCCTTTTCAAGTAATAATACACATGGCTACTAGCAGCGATGTGTTTAAAAAAGGTTTTATTGGACTCAGAATAGTTTCGAGATCCATGAATCAAGCATAAACGAACGAGTTCTAAAGTAGAGTGAATGTCGAATATGGAGGGGAGGGGGGTGAATTTGCCAGTCATAAATAGTAACTTAGTGACTCTTAAGATATATTTGGCAGGACTAACCACTGATATGTAGTGTGCTCGACTTAAAAAGCTCCATTGTTCTCGTTTTGAGTGTTCTTTTGTCACACACTCTATCGCATTGTAAGCGAGGGACAAGCAGACATGTGGCTAGGACAGGATCAATCGATAAATGCAACGAGTCTTACAATTAGCGTGCAACTTGAAATCCGCATTTCGTCTCTATTGTCCTGGCTCCGTATGAATTAGGAACTCTTGATGATGACAATTTGACCTCACGCATACGCATGTGATTAGAAACAAATACCCATTTCGACTTCAATGCCAATGCCAAATCAGACCTATTCATGAACACATTTTAATGCGCTGCAGTTTGTATTTCCACTAATACGTGGCTCGACCGATCGGCCCAAGAAGGAATATTGTGAATAGGAAATCTCATGCGAGTTATTAAGCAAACAGATAGATTGAAGGTTTTCCAAATTCTGCGAGCATTCTTATGAGGCAATCCGTGAACCACGGAATTTCTGTTCCAACAGTGTGACAGGACACATCAAATCTAGAGGACACCAGTCGATCCCTTGTGCGATTTATACGATTTGACCTCTTGAATATTGAAACAGGAGAATCCAATCATCCAGACCTGTCGAAATTATATTGCAAATGAGAATGAGTCTCAGCATGCCCCAGTACATCCCTAATCCCGTTTTGGGTGCACTCTAAAGTACATGACAACGACAACCACTGCAGAAGTGCAGATGGCAGTTAATTTCTAATGCTTACCTTGGCGAACTCTATAAAAATATTGGCTTCATCCGTCTCTTATGATTTGACTGAAAATGTGGGTAAAATGCGCCAGCGACGCTTGGAATAAAAATGAGAATGGTTTCAACATGAGGAAAAATTGTAACGTCGACCCTAAAAGAAAAATCATACATTGGAGCACGTATGAAAGTACCGCACGCTTTCTTACCATATACAGATTCCGGTGAATTCTTGTGGTGTGGTAATCACAATTCCGGGTACCGGTAACCGGTGAGACTTAGACACTCATCCCAAGAGTTAACCTTAATCTGAACTAACTCCCACTTTAACAAAATAAGGAAAAGTCCATCCGGCATGTCCAGATTCAGATGTATCTCCTCACACTCTCAAGTAAAAAGTAATTCAAATTCTGGAATATCAAATGATTTGAAATCCATAATTTTCAGTTGCCTGCCGAATAAAAAAACCTCACATTTACCGTTTACGTCAAATAACCAATTAAAAATCCTTGCCAGTGTCAAGTGTGAACATAATGAAAACTGCGTATATTTTTCTTGATGGAAACGAGCAAACAATTCGAACTTGCTGACCATTACAAGCATTTTTGTAGGAACAGGAGAAGTTTTGGTTTTATGGGTGTTCTTCCAGCTCAACAAATGCTCGTCCAAATTCCACCTATTCAGTATGATGTGATAAGATATGTAACGTTGGAGAGATATCGCCACCTAATTGTAAAGAGATAGGATGACTTCCGATAACTTAAGTGGAACCGCTCTATCGTACACATGCTTCCAGTATGATGTAATAAAATATGTAACGTTAAAGAGATATCGCCACATAATGTTAAAGAGATAAGGACGACTTCCAATCACTAAAAGGGGAAGCGTTCTATCGTACACATATCTCAACCACTCTCTATGCCCTCTGATCCACTCTACACCCTCAACCACTCCCCATACCCTCTGAACCACTCCCTATACCATCTGAACCACTCTCTACACCATCTCAACTACTCCCTATATCCTCCCATCCACTCTCTACAACCTCTCAACCACTCTGTATACCCTCTGAACCACTCTCTACACCCTCAAAACAACTCCGCACCATCTCCACATCGCGGTTAATACTTTTTCCAAGGGCTCTCTATCCAGTCGTCTGTTTATTTTTCTTAATGAGAATTTGTAGGAATAGTTGGCGTACACGACAGCGACGAGCGTACAGCGTGTACCAAGTAAAAATACAGGATGTTTAACAATATTTTTGAAACTTTTATGGTTTGATTTTATTTGATTCTTAATTAGTGTGACCAAGATAATTTGACGAATTCCCTACTAGCAGGGGGAAATGATTGCATTGATATCCCAAAGCAATCACACCTACAAGTATGCAAACTGGTTGTCCTAACAGAAAATTGGAGAATGGTAATCGGTTGCGGCATTTGGTGAAATCGACTATAAGAAGGTTTATTCTTCCAATCGATTACAATTAGAACTAAAAATGTCACCGACTGCTTGTGGAATGGACTGGGAAGGAGGGAAACTTGCAAATTGGTACGTTCAATAGTAGTATAAATCCATTTTTAGTAAAACGCCACTCTACGCCGGATTGCCCACGACGAAAATAAAGTTGTTTAGTGCCTCTCCTGAAGTTTCAACTAAACACGCCATTCCTCTTTTTAATTGGTCCATACTAAATTCGTCGAAGGAAATTAAGTGTAACAGCAAAAAAAATCACGAGTATTGCATCCGTTTTCTGCAAGATAACCCAGAAGGAATAAAATCGAGATCAGTCAGAGCCTGAGAATTATTTAGCGGTAACGAATTTCTCAAACATTTAAAATGTCATTTTATTCGAGTCAGTCTGCGGACATATTTGAATAATTCTTATATACGGGCGACCGAGTGTAACGAGAGTAGACCTCCTATTCGACTTTTCCCCATTTGTGTCTGTCCGTCTGTCGGCGTTGGTTACGCCTAGCAACTAACAAAGCGTTGTCCCCAGCAACCGTCCCCTCCTATTCGACTTTTCCCCATTTGTGTCTGTCCGTCTGTCGGCGTTGGTTACGCCTAGCAACTAACAAAGCGTTGTCCCCAGCAACCGTCCCCTCCTATTCGACTTTTCCCCATTTGTGTCTGTCCGTCTGTCGGCGTTGGTTACGCCTAGCAACTAACAAAGCGTTGTCCCCAGCAACCGTCCCCTTCTATTC
>JAQGCA010002552.1:0-13623 GCA_034698945.1 Protaphorura quadriocellata | reverse complement strand
CCCTCTACTTCATTGGCTTCATTTTAAGCTATGTCCCAGTCGAATCGGATAATCCGATCGACGGAATAATGAAATCGTATAGGGGGAAATACTTCTGACTCACCCTGTATATCAGGTATTTCTCCCGTTTTCTCCACGGAGAAAGTGGTGAAAGTCTTTATAATAATATAATGAAACACATAGTAACTATTGGATAGAATTTAACTTATATGTCTACGATTTCAGGTTTGGCAATATAATGTCCACGAACTTGTCATGCTCGCGAATCCTCATGATGTTGAAAAGGTTAGTTCGATATTGATTTTCTTCTAGCTTTTAGAAAAGTCAACCAATCCCATGATTTGAAAAATTTCAGAACAAGTGCTCCAGATATTTCCCTGACACAGCAAATGCAACGACTTATGGTGGAGTCGTTATTGAACTTCAACGCAAAGAAGAACATCCGGACATAGTTGTTCGGATTTACTCATTGCGCAAGGTTAGTAAATTATTATCAGATTCAACTTTTTCCCCGTGGTCAGAGAAGATATTTTTGGAAATGTTTTGTGGACGTCTGGCTGTTCCTCAATTTGAGATACCCAGACCCAGCGTCTTATGAGATTAGATTGTGAGTAAGATTTCTATCATATTACCAAAGAAATGGCAAGTACTGACACTGCTGTGCAGAGATTATAGCGATTTTATTAGAAATGTCATTATCTGTAAATCAAACTGAATTATCTATTCACGGTTACATTTTCTCTCACAGGCCGGAGTGACCCGTGTCTTCGTGCACCATCATTTTATTTCCTGGCCTGACCTTGGAGTTCCCGAGCAACCCCAACAACTTCTCAATTTAATCCTGAAGTACAGAAACTCAGACACATTCACCAAAGCTTGGCCCTTGACGATTCATTGTAGCGCAGGAGTTGGAAGGTAAGCTCTTAAGAAAGAAATCAAGAAACTCAAAATGGAGACTGAACTCCATTTAAATAAATGTGATATCGTGGGTATAATCAATATGACGATTCTTGTTCGCAGAACCGGGACATTTATCTTGACGGACTCCATGTACGATATGGCCGAAAATGAAGACTACGTTGATTTCCTTCAGCATTTGTGGCGTATCCGGAACCAGCGTATTTCCCTCGTGGAAAAACCTGAACAATACGCCTTAGCACACAAAGTAATTCTGGCGGCTTACAAGCAAGGCTTGTTTGACAAAGACAAAGCAGCCAGGGAGAAGGCATTGAAAGGTCTTCTCGCAAGAAATCTAAGCAACGGTGACTCGGAAGACCCAGTCAGGAGACAACGGGAATCATCCGCTTATCCAAGTTATCCAACTGCAGACCAATACCACCGACAACGCCCACAAGTACAGCAGCAACAACAACAACAGGGAGGAACCAGAAAAACAAATATTGTAATCATTGACCCTAGGATTGATAATCATGAAATTGTCATCAAGGTCAGCACCGATGACCAACGCTGTTCATAAGTTAAGCTTAGTTCGACAGGGGTGATTTCTGCACGAACCATCATGCATCGTGGCCTTGTACGGGTCACTCATTAATCATCTAATCTTGTCGTACACATTTATACATCGAATGAAAAATATTGAATCAATAAAATCAACCAATACGGAAAACACGAGAATCCTATATGTATCGGAATCTGAATTCTTTATCTTAATTTGTTCAAGCGCATAGTTAATCCTTAATTTGACTTTCTAACGATTGGAACCAAAATATTGATGGAATTATTTTGATTTGGGAGTGATTTCATAATTTACTCAAAAACCATTAGCTAATTTGTTCGTAATAAATGATGAGTAGCGAGAAGGAGATTTGGTGGTCTTGCTCTAATAATAAAACTTGACTGCAGAAAAACATCCCATTTTGTTAAAACGGACTTATAACGCGGAATAGCCTTTATGTCGAGATGTCTTCGTGTTTCTTTTAACTACATTACGAAAGTACCAGACGTTTATTAAGGAATCACAAAAAACGTAAATAAACGACTGGCAATAAAATAAAAAGTACATAAATACCATTGAATTATTGTGTCGCATCTGAATTCATTTCGTTTTGACCTTCTAAGGAGGTAGTAATGCCTTGGGAGCCTTGTATATGAAGTAGAGTTACTAACGTAGTAGCATGTTCTTCTTCATTTTGATTTCTGTTGACCAGTATCTCACTCTCATTTGTGGACAACTCTAACGAGGAACCGCCTAGACTCTCTCCACCAGTGACTTCACTCTCAATCATCGGAACAAAAGATGTTGAGCCATTAAATGTCTGCAGTTTGTAATACTGTTGACTCTCCCCAGTTTCCATCGTGGCAAATGTGATTGGCCCCGAACTAGCTAGATTTCCAATTGTTTGTAGAGTGTTTTCGTCACCGGCTCGTACCTAAATGGAAAGTCAACAAGTGATACTTATTTTTACAGCCCGTAGATGTACTCTGGTGTGATGATCTAAAGAACTTATTTTTGGGCTAATGATTACGTCCTGTGACCTCAAGAGCCAAGGGAGCGGGAGCGGGAGGGTTACATGATAACCATATATTGAAGCTAAAAACATCTAGTAAGGAAAGCTGCAGAATTAATAGCAGTGGAAAATATTATTATTACCTCTATAGACTGTTGACCATCATGGAGAGTGATAGTAAACATAGGGAGATCTTCAGGATACACATATATAAATTGTTGAGTTCCATCACCACTCTCAAGAGACTCTAAACCGTCAGTGTTCAGTACTCTCACCATGGAACCATCAGATCCAATTGTGCTGGAATCTATACGAGTATATACTTTTTCATCAATCTTATTCTTACATGTTCAGTTAAAAAAGTCTCATACTCCCTACATCCCAAGAAATAATTTAATAAATAATGTGTTAGGCAGCTGGATTACTAAAATATGCACTCTCTTGAACTTCAAGAACTTACCTGTCGTGTCGACAACATGCATCCCTGCTGCGATTAAACGTTCGGTCAATGACTGTTCCCTTTGAACAGAATCCGATTCATTCTGAACATCCGGGAATAACGGGTCCAATGTGCTTGTCTGCTCAGACGTCCCACCCTCTTGACCACCTTGGTGAATTCTTTTGTGCTTTGCAAAATTGGATGGATCCGCAAAACCTTTCTTACAAACGTCACAAGTGTAAGGCCTCTCCCCTGTATGGCACCTCCCATGTTTCTTCAGAGACCAGGGTTCTACGAAACGTTTCGGACACTCCGAGCAAGCCAATCGATGATCCCCGGCGTGGCGTCTCAAGTGGTACTTAAAATTTTCACCATGTGTGAATCCTTTTCCGCAGATTGAACACAAGAAGGGTTTTGGTCCGCTGTTATGAGTCCTAAAACCCCAAGTCAACAAATTAACGCCAGAATTGAAATACAAAATTAATTAATTCTATTGAGCCATAAAAAACGCAGCTTACAGTTTATGGCTTCGAAGTTGTGAGGCCGTTGTGAATGCCTTCTCACAGTTTTGGGAAGGACATTTGTACGGTCGTTCTCCTGTATGGATTCGTCGATGCTATAATTGAATAGGAATTTCAACTTCAAATAAAATAAAATACCACCGTTTATAGAAATTCGCGTAGGTCACTAATGGAATGTTAAACGATCCACGCATAATCAAAGTCGGTATGGATACAAGCGTTATATTTGCCCTAGGGAAGTGAAAGTCACCCATAAGTAGTAATGGGACGTTCTGTAAAGTAGTACTATTAACCAGGTCTTCATAAACAACGCGAGCGACCTGCGGAACTGCACCATTATGCTACCATGCACGATGCGCTGATATGTAAAGTATTATTATCGTGGAATTTAAGCGGTTACATGCCAGGCGACGTGTCAAGCGTAAAAGACGAGTGCAAACTTACCTCTCTCATGTTACTTCGTTGTGCGAAAGTTTTCTCACAGAATTCACAGGAATATGGCTTTTCTCCTGTGTGGATTCGTAGGTGAGCGTTCAAGGAAGATTTTAAATTAAATTGACCCCCACACTTGTCACAAGTATACTGTTTCTTTTCGGAATGAACAGATTTCTTGTGAGTGTAAAGACTTGCCCTGGAATTCAAAAACCGTTACAAATTAAATTATGAAATAAAGTTCAGGATTATATTGTAAATCTAAGCGAATACTTACTTGCTCTTGAACTTCAAAATACATTCGTCGCATTTGAAGCATCTCTCTTCAGAATGTGTGAAACTGTGTGCACTTAGGAGAGACTTATGTGAGAAAGCTTTTTCACACACCAAACAAATATGTTTCTTCGGGGCTGTATCATGAGTGACAGCTCTGTGGTAAAGGAGAGACGATTTGTGGCCAAACTCTTTGTCGCATTCCTGGCATTTTACGACAACTTTCACTCCTCTCCTCATTTTCAGTCTTTTGACTTTCTTCTTTTTCCTCCTTTTTCTTCGGTTTTGAATAATATCAATAGTTCTTACACTAGCATCACTATCCTCTCCACTGCTGCGACGATTTTTTAATTTCATCGAAGTTACGACTTCAATAATGCTCACGGAGTCGTCGGGTAGTTCCTGGTGTTGATCAAGTGATGTCATTTTCGCTAGAGTCGAAGTTTCGGTTGGACTAGTAACCGAAACCTCCACGAAGTTCTCCGTATATATTCTTTCGACTTGGGAATCCTTCAGCGTCGATTGCAATTGTCCTGCCTCAATTTCTTCATCTCCGTCCATAATAATATCGAGTTTCTCAACCCCAAAAAGCGAGTTTGTTGTCAGTCCAGTAACTTCAGTTTGACTCTCTAATGCTTCCAAGGACATTGGAACATCAGTTTTCAGAAGGTTAGGCTGGAATGTCAAATAATAATCCGAGACGTCCGGATCTCCAATGTTTTCAGTTTCTTCCGGTTCCTCTTTGATCCTGTCAGTGTCTAATAATTCGTCAGTACAATCAGTAGTGTAGCGGACAGGAGGACGACTTTGTCTTTTTGGCTTGGGAGTAGCTGTGGGTGAGGTGTCAAGCGGTATGGGTTTCTCTTTAGGCTTGTTTGGATCTTTTCGAGGCCGTCCACGACGCCTTGGAGGTTGAAGGAGGGGATTATCGTCCGAGTAGGAGTAATCAATGTCCTTCCGGCTTTTGGATTCAATAAGTTTATTTTGATTGATAATTTTCATAAGGATCTTCTGTCCGGCACTGATCTTGTCAAAAAATTGTATCGTTTCTTCCAGGGAATAATAACATGTTGAGCAGATGACTTTTGGGAAATGGAGATCTGTTTGATACACCTAAATTAAACCCACAAAAAATTGAATATTCTATAGGCACAAAAAGTCTATTTAAAAAAAAAGAAATGAACAAAATCGGAGTAATTTTTCCCTTTCGTTACCTTCAGCGGTAAATATCGATTTATAAGGAGGTCTAGTCTTTCGTTTAGGTTCAACATGTCACTCTCCGCAAAGATTTGAATGAAGGAAACATTAAACTCGGGGCGTCCCGTTCCCCCCAGGGAACAAAATCGACAGCAATTGGATTTTTCCAGCAAATCTCTCGGCATCAAATTCTCAGTCATCTCAGTCTCCATTCTGTTTGTTCTGACTTCTAGAAAATATTCAGGTTGGTAGTTACAATTTAGTTTAAGTATTAAATTATTTGGTTAAAAGAAATTACAATTAATCAATATTAATATTTTTGATCGCCTTTGAATGGACCTCTGGTCATATCAAATAAATTCTCTTCATCAATATTTTTGATCGAGAATTTGTAATTATCTGAACGCGCTCTTGTTCCATAAATATATTCAAAATTAAATCTACCAATTAAGTCCCAAGCTGAATAAGAATTTTTTTTTATCTGGACAGAGTAAAAACCGAAGACGCAAAATGCTAAAAACAATTAAAAAGTTACCGCAAAATATGGAAAACTATATTAATTAGAATATCATAAATAACAATTTGAAATAGAAACCGAGTACGAAAACTCAAAAACTATAATCTGAAGTTTAAATATACTATATACATATGGACACTCGGACAGATTGTCTAAATTTGAATTCCTTAAGTTTCTTGAAAATACGTTAAAATATGTCTGCTTGAATAATAAAAATTCAACTGACCTGTCACAACCCGAACAAATGAGGACTGTAAAATCAGAATCTGAATAAATCACTATTGAAAACGCAGTGAGCTGCTTCAAACTGTTCTCAAGGAAAATAACAGTAAATATTTTTGAAAAAGAATTGACTGACAAGATTTATGAGTTTTAAACTGAATCTGACCCGTCCCGCTCATAGTATTAGAACGTATACAGGGTGTCAAACTTCGACCCATAGATAAGGAGCACGACATAGATATAGAAATCGAAAGAGGGACCTGCAATCCACAACCACAATCCGTCAGTTCATAAGAAAATTTAGTAGAATTTCTACTAAGCTCCAAATAGTTCAGTCGAATACCGAATAGTAATAGTTCATGTGAATACCGAATAGTTCTGCAGAATCCCATAGAGTTCCATTGAATGCCGAATACTTCCGTTGAATACCGAAGGAATCCGGTGAATCCCGAATGGTTCCTTCGAATACTGAATATCTCAGTCGAAGAATGGCGCATAGATCAGTCGAATGTTGAAGATTCCCTCAAATGCCGAATCGTGCAAACGAACACTGATGAGTCATTCACATGCCGAATAATAAAGTCGAATACTTATAAGCTCATTCAGGAATAGAATAATGAAATAGGTCCTAGCGAAGCGGGATAATAAAAAATATAGTTCTCAATCGAATATCGTACAGCTGGTGCGGTAAAATATTTAACGGTTCGATCACGATCGAATGGGAATAGTTCGCTAAAATATCCGAATGCTTGAGCAGAATATAAAATATCCTATTATCTAGACTTGAAATGAAATCCTGAATTTTCTGTACCCGAATTCGGTGGAGAACTACATTAGCCTGCAAGGTATGAATTATATTTTGATATTTATTCTGTCTGTCTGCTGTTCCCTGCACATATTCTTCAGATTAAGTTTTCGGTTGAAACTACTATTCCGAACTTAATCAATTTATAATAGGGATCAACTTCGCCATGTATCCAATATCCAATATCCAATGCGTACGATATCATGTGCGAGCATATTCAATATATTACATATGTATATATGTAATTAATTACACCAAATTCAGGGATAAATATCCAACAAAATGAAGAGGAGAGCGGAGACAAGAATAACTGTCCCTAAATCGATTTAATAATTCGCTTGCATTTCAAATAAACAACCACAATTATGAAGAACTGCAAAAAAACAAACAAAATATAAATTGATATCGACCATTATCGGGGCAACTTACAATTACTATAACTTTATAAACATTTCGATCAGACTAAATGGTAGGTTATTCGAGCGTCACAATTTACGTCCATGCCACAAGTGAATCCTTCTTCGACGACCGACCGATTTCCGCAGAACTAGAATCGCATTCATTGACAGTATCCAAACGTAACGGATCTGTCATTCCTCGCCCCAGTCTTTGATGATTGGGGAACGATCGATAAAGACGAGTTTAGGCTTCAAGCTCATCTTCACTAAGTTTCCTTTGTTTTGACGGACTCGCGGGTGGAAATTTGATGACGAGTCTCTTCAGCTTTACTCCTTTGGGATATCTTGAGCTTTTGCTCAAAAGTCGGCCTCCAATTCGACCCTTCACTTTGACCTTAGAACTGTTATCACTTCGAAACTGTTTCGCGCGAGTTGAGCTCAGGACAGGCTTCGCGCCGGCGCCGCCTTTTCCTCCATGGTGAATCCTATAATTAAACATAACCATTAAATAAAACAGTAATTAACCAGGAAGGTAGAATGAACCAAAAAAAAAATCTTACGATGTGTGATTTCGAAGAGCCATTGCTGACAAGTATATTCGATTACAGTTCAAGACGGGACATTTGTGAGGTTCCCCTCCTGTATGAATAAGTCGGTGCTAAAATAAAATATAATAAAAATCAGGTATCAGTTTTGATTAATTTCGATTTACCAGACTTTCTATATACAAAACTTCGTACCAGCATCATTTTTCCTTTTAGTTTAAACGTTTCCTCACAGTATTCACAAGAGTACGGTTTCACCACCTCTTCTGAATGAAATGATTTTGTATGATTGCGAAGGCCGCCCCTGAAATCCAAATGAAATCTAATTAGTATTTATTAAACTAAGTAAACAGATACACAACATGTGTGTACGTCATGCCCTAGTATACTTCCTCCACCTCCACATTTAACATTCACATTCAATTCACACCATCTCAATAAAATCGACCTTACGGAACAAGAACTAGAGCAAAAACATGTTAGAAAAGCATCATTCAGGAATACCCTAAAGTTGATCCACGAATTTAGGTTAAGAAATAACTCACTTGGACTTAAACTCCGTTCCACATGTTTCACATTTAAACTCCCTCACATTTGAAATTGAATGAGTGAGTTGATGCTCCTCGAGTATCTGTCTGCTGTTAAAGGCTTTCCCACATGTTAAGCAAGTGAGGCCAGTGTCGGTGTGGAGCTTGACTTCGTGGACGGTTTCCCTGTGCTTACGAAATGACGTATTATATTTGAATTGTTTGTTACAATCCGGGCATTTTATGACTTGGTTTTTGGCCAATACTTTCGATAATCTTGTCTTCTTTCTCTCTTTTTCAACGGTTGGTACAACATCTCCAGTGCTTGTTGATTCAGAAACATGTTCCTTGTCAAGTGACGCTGGTGATATTGATATTGAAGGCGATGCTTTATATGTCTTTACGACAGAAGCTTTCAAAAGTCCCTTTTTCGGAGTTCTTTTACTTTTGGAGTCTTTCAATATAATTTTTTTAGTCGACGAACACGATTCTCCATGTCCACGTGCGGATATCTTGCCCACACCTTTCATTGGAATTCCACTACCATTTCCACACCCTTCGGGGGATTGACTATTGGAATTTCTATCCGATGATGAATAACTAGAAATCTTTCGGCGCTTTCGCCCGGGAGATGTCGACGAGATATCAGCCGCGGATGGTTCTTTTATAGATTTGGCTGGCCGTCCGCGCTTCCGCGGAGTTGGGTTATCAACAAGTGACGTTGTGACTACTTCATTGACTTTGTGTATATTTGTAGTTCGACTTCCACCATCGTCCGTTTGAGCGTTAAGTATGGAAACGATAGGTAGGATTTCATCAGTGCTTTCTGAAGTCTGATAATGAAGTCCTTCGGCAATGTTGAGAACTTGGGAGTCTGCTGGGTCGGATGGTGTTTTGGCCGACCTGGTAGGCTCTTCTAGATAATTCCCTGGCTGTCCTCGTCGTCGTAAATGTAAAGGCTGAGAAAGAAGCCGTCCGGGTGAGTATGAATTATCAGCGACCAATGGCTGATCAGCCTGAGTTTGAGTTTCGGCAGAAGCATCCACCTGCGGAAAGCCTTCTACATGGATTATTCGAATTTCCGACTCTTGAAAGGCCGATGGAAATTCTACAGAATCCAAATCCACACCTCCGTCCATTGTGATGTCAATGTCGAGTTTGTCAACTTCCATTAGTCCGTCTCTTCCTTCCAATTCGAACCCAGTTTCATTTTGACTATCCGCACATTCCAGCGTTTCGGTGGTTTCGGCATCGGGCTCCGTTTTAAACACGTTTGGAGGGATCATGATAATGTCCGTACCTTCGGCTGCCCGCATCCTAGCACAAATGTCGACAAGCTTAACGAAAACTGGGGTGAGGGTCAACGATGGGGAACGGCTGCCCGCCGGAGATGGTTCGTCGACAATCTTTGTCGAGTTTCGTCTTTTCGGCGATGCGTAGGGAGAATTCCCTGCAGAATTGGAATAATTGACATCTTGTGAAAATCTAGTGATTCTCCTGTTTGAGGGTGAGGGAATGGTTAATTCAGTATTGTATACAGCAGCAAGATTATGAACATCTGGATAATCCGGAATTGAGACCGAGGTCACTGATTGTAAAGACATTGATATTAATGAGTCAACAGATGATGGTTTAACTTTCATCGTATCATTCGACTTCATTCGTGGCGGTCGACCACGCCGTTTTGGCGGCTGCGAGGAAGTCATTGGTTGTAATTGTGAAGCGTCAGCTGATTTACATCTTATCGTATATGAAGCCTTTCGAGGCCGTCCTCGATCACGTCGTGACAGAAGAATTGAGTCCATTTCTACTTCTGAATTTGAACAATTAACGCCGTCTGAATTTTTAAAAATCTGGACATCCAATGAACAGCTAGAAGAATCAGCATCGACTACAGGAGTCAAGATTTGTGCTCCTGAAGTGGAAGGCCCTAATCGCAAAGTGTCAGCTGGATGAGGTGGGACATCATTAGTGTCTAATTTTCGTGGCCATCGCCCACGTAGTTTTGGCTTTTGTAAGAAAGAATTGTCCTCTGAATATGAATCTGTTTTTTCAGCGATGGATGCTTCCGGCGAATTACCAGACACTGTTCCAGTTCTAGGACTACTACGTTGTCTTTGCGATGTGGTCAGTAAACTACCTCTTGCATTAGTGATTTTGTGTGGGTATTTCCTCGGTCGACCTGGACCACGCCGCCCCGACAATAGATGAATAGAAGAATTCGGTTCAATGTTCGAATAATTATCGTCCTCTGATTTTTCAGTGATAGATGTAGGCAACAAATTGTCGTCTAGTAATGTCTTTTCGCCATTAGTTTCGTTGAGGCCATTTTGTGGTCGCCCACACACACTTGGTTGTGGTTCCCCATTCGAAAGGATTGAATTCCCTTCCGAATACGAGCAATGAGCTTCGACGCGGTCTCTCGATTCGATATTTTCGTTTCGGTAAACAATTTTCCGAAGGATCTCTTGCGCAGCGCTGATTTTGTCAAAGAATTGAATCGTTCTCTCCAGGGAATAGTGACAAGTAGAGCAAATCTTTCGAGGAAAATAGAGATCAGTTTGATGAACCTGTAATCGGTAAAAAAAAGTGGGATTATTTATAAACATAAAAATGATTTTTGCGAGTCCCAATGGAATTGTATTTTAAGTCAAAGGCGCTCCTTCCTGTTACCTTGAGCGGTAAATATTCATTGATGAGAACATTCAGCTTTTTGTTTTTCAATAGGTCACTCTCTTCGTAAATCGGAATGAACAAAACATTCAAGTCCTGGCTGCCAGTACTTCCTAGGGCACAAACTCGACAGCAATCCGATTCCTTCAGCAAATTCCTTGGCAGGAAATTCTCAGTCAATTTGACCTCCATTTGGATGCCTGCGATAAATCGATAGCATAATAAATTCAATAAAATGGTACAAATGAATCTTTCAAATTCTGACTTTAATTCAATTCAAGACTCTAAATCTGAGTCAGGAGTTGTGAAATTTGGAGTCTCGGGCATAACTGCATGCCTAACTTTTTTAAGTACCTAAGTCGAGTGACCTTGAGTACTTAACCGGTAGCAAGCCGATTTGACCCGAATATTCTTTTACGAAAGAGTTTCCCATCAAACCAAAATTCTGAATAGGGAGGGTTGCGGTTCTAATTAGAACTCTCGGAGGGGGGGGGGGGTTAAATGCCCGATAAACGTCCGTCCGAAGGGAGTCTTACAATTAGTCCTCTAAATTTTAGCATGGTAGGCCGAAACCCCGGCACGTGAGAGTACGCGCGCGTACCCTCAGGAATTTTTTTTTTAACATTAGCCTTATGGCCAAGCACTAGATAAAAACGACTTTTTCTCCAAGACGCGTCCCCTCAGAAGGGTGTAGGTTTCGGGGTACGGGGAAATGGAAAATCCCATGAACGTTCTCCGATAATCTCATAGGACTGAAAAAATTCTTGAAAAATCGGAGACTGTTAGATTGTTTAAAATCAGTTATACATTAGACGGAAAAACTAACAACTAATCACTTGCCTAATTCAAATAGACATGTTCTATGGGCAGGGCTGGTAATCGGAATCGTAATCGAATTTTTTAGGTGAACCGGAATTCGAATCGAAATCGAAATTCAAAATAATCAGAATCGGAATCCGATAATTGGAATTGAAATGATCAAATAATCGGTATCGGAATCGTAATTCTAAAATAATCGGAATCGAAATCAATATTCATACTTACTTTTGTTTAGCCTTTCCGATTCCGACTCTAACTCGGCGCTGACGCACTGTCAATGCAGTCCAGTGGGGTAATATTGTGGGGAATATTTTTTTTATTTTTTAATTGCGTCTCAGGCCAACGTTCGCTCACTCTTTTGTTAATAAAACCGATTCCAGATTCGTAGTTATTCTCTACTCTCGATTTAGTTCAGTATATTTTCAAATCATTTTTTCGGGGCTGATAAACGGAATCGTAATCAAAAATTTTAGGTGAATCAAAATTCGAATTAAAATCGGAATCGAATTTCAAAATAATCGAAATCAGAATCCGATAATTGGAATCGAAATTTTCAAATAATCGGTATCGGAATCGGAAATCGGGATCGAAATTTTATAAAATTGAAATCGGAATCCAAAAAATTTGAGAATTGAAAAAATGATCGGAATCGGGGAAAAAAATTCTGATTTAGCCTTGTTTATGGGACAAAGCACATTCTTCGGGCAGAAAAAGCAAGAATATTCAATCAAGGAATATTTCGGAAAACGGTATGGTTCCCACACCTGGGAGCCTGGGACCTGAGTTAATATGATAAAAACCCCAACTATTCGGTATTATTCTGTTCACCGTCATCCGGTCAATCCGATCAATCCGATTTCGATATCTCTAATCCATTTAAAGCATCCAAAGAAATATAAAAATCATTTCTGGCGCCTAGCAGGATATACGTAAAAGAAATAAAGCTAGAAAATTTTTAAGCTGTAATTTAATAATAATATGCAATTCCGACTTATGTTTACAATTTATTATTGTATTATTTTATTTACCACCCACCGCACCGCTAACAATCAAGGAGCCGAATTACAAACCACAGAAAACGATGTCAGACATTTTCCGGTAGTAATAATATCGATCCAAATGTACTGAACACTGAACTTGACACTATTTAAATATTTACAACATTTAAAATAAAATATTAAAACTTCAATTTCCTTCAAATATCAAACGTCATTTCCTGAATCCAGATTGTTAAAGACCGAACTTGCCCGTTCCCGCTTAAAATCGGAAGTATAAGATAATGAGCTTTGGCACGGAATATTCTCATAGAGTATGGTAGAAAATCTACGACATATCTTTCAGTGCACTTAATAATGTAAGCAGAATATAATACGCGATGGCGTCAGTTATGACGTCATTCATCTCCAGGTAAAAGTGGAATAGAACTTGCCTTACTTCATACATAGTTCTTTCTTCGGAGTTGATTGGTTGAATATAAGCAGTTTAATTGACAAGTACGTATCAGTACAGTACTCAACTTCTTTCCAAAGTGTCAGAAGGGAATGCGTTCGACACTCATCACATGACAGTGCTTCATAGATCTACCTTTATTTCAACCATAGTTTTAATCGCAGAGCATCCACTCCATTTAAATAATATTGGAATAGTCGTTTGTCTCGAACGAAACCTAAGTTCTCGTAAAGTCGTAGGGCAGATTTGTTTGTGGTCTCCAGCCAAGGGTATAAACTATAAGGTTTGGCCAAGCTGAGCCCGCGCTTGAAAATGTAAGTTTTTGCTCGTGTCATAGA
>JAQGCA010002551.1:0-13624 GCA_034698945.1 Protaphorura quadriocellata | reverse complement strand
TGGATTTTTACCCTCATTTTCAACAATATTCAAGCTAAAATTTCTGCTAAAGTGCAAGAGCTCGTCAGCGCTGCTGCGCGCATCGGATTTTTAAGCTGTGTCACATTAGTTATGATCCACCCTGCGATATTAAAAATTATTTACGACCATATTGTGGATTTTTACCCTCGGGAGAGTAATCAGTATGCTAATATATGAAATGAAATATGGTGTGGTCTGAGAATAGTAAGATTGTGAGATTTAAAAGTTATTAAATGTTCTTGGATTTCGCAATATTCTCGATATATCTTCCATATTAGGTAAGCTCATACTCGCCACCAGTCATGGAATTTGAAGCAAAATTCGAGCCCCTCCGAAAGTAGTCGTACAATGTCACCATGCAGTTCTGAATATAACAAACTCGATTTTTTTACTTGGACAGTATGAGCTTACCTAGTAAGAACACGTTGTCAATTTACAATGGATATTCTAATTTGAATTTGATGAGCACCACCGCACCGCACCGTAGCGTAAGGTTTTGACTAGGTACAAAATTAAAAGAGTCAGTGTGTTCCTTCCTTTGTTCTTCCTCCCAGGAATTTTAATTACTTCCACTTTCTACTTAATTATTTTCTAATTAAATGAATTCATTTTCATTTCCTTTTCCTGAGCAGGCAGGACTTGAAATACTTTGAATATTCTCCTCTTTCAATGTGACGGCGACTGCAATGCGGTACGGTAGCCTCACCGGGCCAGGCCATGCCATGCCATGGTACAAATTAGCATATGGAGCAGGAAGGAAGGACTCGATCCTAGTTCATTTTGTGATTAAATCGTTCTTCCCAGTCTCGTGCTAATGAAACAGTTAAACAACGCAACACATGCTCCACAATTCTTTTCTACGTTCAGGCTGGGTGAAAAACAGAGCAAATAATGAAATATAGGGTAAACTTGACTAATTTGCCCCTTTTTAGTGCGAATGTACCAATTTGCCCCAGTTTTAAAACTATTTAGTGTGCACATTATCTTTTGTGCAGTGGCGGGTAAATTTTTGGTAAATTTTTAGGAAATCTGCAATACTGCTGGAAAAAGAGGACAAAATAGTCGGATATAACGATTCTCCACTGCTAAATACATCACTATTGTGTCAAGGTGACCAACCGTACTACTTTTGGGAGTACATTACTTTTTTGAGTCCTTAAACTGCTTAATTATTCACTTTTGACCCTCATTTTTAGTGATTTACCTAAAAATTTCGATTTTGACCCCCCACTTTTAGTGATTTTCCTAAAAATATCGATATTGACCCCCATTTTTAGTGATTTTCCTAGAAACATCGATTCTGAACCCGTAATCAAGATTCCTATGTACTCCTAGCCAATCTTGAAAAGGTGGTTAACCTGTATTTTGTGCCAAATGTTTACATTTTTAAAGTAAACAGTGGGAAAACTGAGTACGATTTAGTACACAATTTTCGCCAAATACGCGGCATGGCAAATTTCTTTAATACTTGTGGGCTAAATTTGAAATACGTAAAATTTTCACAATAGCTTTACTCAAATAATATTAGCGAAAAATTTATATCTCATATTTGTCCCGGTACTCACAAATCCGGGCTCCAGGCTATAAAGCCAAAGAAAACTGTCCAGAATATGTCACGTTATTTTGACAATGGTCTGATAAGAGTGACGTAAAATGTAACGGAAGTCATTGTCACCATTCATTGCGAAGAACGCACGTTGATGCTTACATACGTCGCGTCGCCTGGAACCGAATTTCATCAATGGATGTACAAAAACGAATATTACGAGGAATGTATGTTTTAAAATTTCCGGAATTTCTTTTAGTATTTTTTAGTAATCGGAAAAGTGTCATTAACACCTAAAAAATAATACTGCGCGTCGCGCGCCATTACGAACAAACCGGATACGAACGCCATGTAGACTGAGTCACGGCCAAAACCAATGTACGAGTATACACTGTGTAACAAAAGAATCGAGACCACCTTGATTAAATTCATGCTGCTAAGGCGGCCTCGATTCTTTTGTTACACAGTGTAATTCTTTAATTAAAAAATGGTGACTTACAAGGTGAAGGCTGGCCAGGAAGAAAACAGCGGCTCTGATTGAGCAACACATTAGATTTGTGGATTGGAATTCTATTCACTCCAATCGAATCCTTGACTTCCAGGAAATCCTACACACTCCAGAGACACAATTTGCTCACAAATCCCTAGCTCCTTTCTTCTACCACTTAATTAATTTGATTGATGATTAGTGTTCCCAAAAACCAATCTGTTTTCTCCAGACTTTCTCCGATTTTTTTTTCTGTCCGTGGAAAAGTGTCCCATGATGAGATGTAACCGCTTCAGCGGTCCAAACTCAAGTGACATCAAATGTGGAACTCAGTCTCTTTTTTAACCGAATTCTTGAAACCCCGCACCCGGGTAGTCTGGCAAAATATGCTGGCTTTCACTCTACAAACTAACATAGGGTGGTTCAGTGTTAATTTTCACACGTATTAGGCTAATATGTTTATTTATTGAAGGTCCGTTGCAGTAGAATGCGTATTTTATGGGCAGGGGTTCAATTCCTCCAAGCAGCATTGACTGTAATTGATTATTCCTTGAATTAATAAATGCTTACACTGTGGCCCGAAAGTAACGAAGACACTTTGACTTTTTTGTATGGCACAATTTCAGTGTGTCCTAAAATTTTCATAAATTTATTTCGAAGAATAAAATATTTTTGTCATTTTGAAATTTATGCTCCTAACGTGTCCTCGTTACTTTTGCGCCACAGTGTAGATAGTATGAGTTTACCTAGTAAGAAAACGTTGTCAAATTGTCTTGGATTGTATTACATTCCACACCACGTACGCGTACGGGAAGTTGAGGATGACACTATCACCTGGTAACAGATTTTTATGTACATTTCTAACCTTGGCCCGGATGATGTCGCGAACCTTTGAGAGGTTGGAGATTGGAGATGATGATGAGGTGAGAGAGGACTCATTACTATGGAAATGTATTTCATGAATGACAAGGCAATTTCAGGGACATTTGTTTACATAAAATAATCCGATCCCAGACTCAGACAGTCTGGACTGGAGAAAGTATTATACAGGGTGGTTCATAAACACGTCTGGTATCGGATGCCCAAATTATACATTAAATTACATGCCCCCGCCAATTCCGGTAACACCTTGCAGATCACAAGGTCATGGATTTAATATATATGGCAAATTGTGAATCTCTTATGGACCACCCTGTATAATCTGGAATCAGTTCTCACATGGTGGTACAATGTGCGCTCGGCTCGTGAGCCTGTGATGGAATAAATCCATTCATGATTTTGCAAAATATGGCGAGATGTTGAAGATATCTTCAGTTCCTACGTTATGTGAGCCGAAACAGCTTGGTGGAGTGTAGTGTAGTCAGTGTCGGACCTGAGCTGTCCATGTGACGGGTTCAATTCCTAGTCGACGCGACGCGCCAAATTTAATAAAACCATAGATATTACAAAGGAGATCGCGGCGGGGGGAAAGGAAGCCATTTAACTTCTATAGTGATAATCAAATGGTTTCATTGACCTCTGACCTCAACCTTTGACGGAGAGAGAAGTTCCAGAGGGAAGGGTTGTTTGCCTCAAGAAGTGAAACAACTTTTGTAGGGGTCATTTTTGCGGTTATGAAGGAACGAGTTACCCGACTTTGGCGCCCCTGGGGTGACCCTGAGTACTTGAAGGCTAATCATCTTCATCCATTTTGTTCAATAGGTCAAACTATGTCACTGTGCAAAATTTGAGGAAAATCGAACAGAAGGTGGTTTTCACATGCCCCTGCTTCGATCTCCTTTTCAATTTTAAATTTTTTTAGTTCATTTATAATTAGAATCTTCAGCGTATAATTCTCGAACCTATCAAGTTACTTTCGATTTGACCCAAGGAAGGTAACCCCAGTAGTATGTAGAAAATCTAGTGTGAATAAAGAGCCCTCCAGACGAGTACTGACCGCACATTGGGTAATCGAAGGTTGCATCGCCTTGCTATGAGAATTTGTGAGTCTAATCTTGAGACACGTCTGCGGATTTAATATAAAAGATGAAAGAAGCTTTAAGGTACTCTGTTCCGCTCTCTAAAGACACTGTAGTGTAGTGTAGTCCATTTAGAAGAATTACTTTTGGGTGTCTTACTTAATTCTGAGTCTCATTTTGATTGGGTGAACCAACCACTCTCTTCATTCACCTGAGAATCAGATCCCACGATGCTCGGTCCGTCTGTTCGTCTGTATAAGTTCTTAAAGTTAAACCACACACAAGGGAATGTCTGCTGCATCCTTGGAAGAGAAGCTTCTTCTGGACCAACTACTAGGGGTACCTTCCCTCAAATAATGACAACCCCCTAGTTGTGTTCCATCTTTTTGTAGTGTAGACGGGGAAATTTCCAGTGACTGCATGGTTGTCGAAAATGTTCTTCTCAACTTTTGCATAGATACCTATTACTAGGGGTACCTTCCTTAGGCCAAAAGGAAAGCAATACAGTTATTTGGCCATAATCGTCGTGCCAATGAAAATTAATATCTGTATTCTTGTTTCAACTACTGCAGCGAGTCCATCGCTAGCATGGGTACGCCTCAAATATTTTGCTATGTTGGGGTTTAATTCCTTGGACCTGCAATTACCGCCTACATTTTAGAGAGATTTTTCCGTAGTGGTTCGTCACTACTAATAGGATTACCTTCCCTAGGTCGAATCATCTCTCAAAAACCTATCCCGATCTTGGAATAAATTTTTATTACTTTAAGGACAAATTGTCTCCATTGAATATTCTTACTACTAGGGGTACCTTCTTAGGGTCAAATGCAACACCCAAAAATGCCTACAAATACCCACAAATGCCCACAAATGCCCACAAATACCCACAAATGCCCACAAACACCCACAAATGTCAACAAACGCCCACAAATGTCAACAAACGCCCGCAATTGCCTACAAACGCCCACAAATGCCTTCAAACGCCCACAAATGGCGGATGGTACTAATTAACACACTTTCCTAAATTAGCCGACCTTACCTTACTTAATAGTTTTGTTTGTTTGTTTGTTTGTATGCTTGAGTTTTGAGAGTGAACTGCTGTAAAGAAGAGGACGATACATGTGTAATGGTTCCCTCGTGCGTTGGATTGGATGGAGAGAGTGGAGTTTGGAGTGGGTTGGTTGGTTTTTGGCCTGAGAGTGATTCGAGAGTGTTTGGTGAGCTCCACAGGGACTCTGATTCTGTGGTCAGCGTCAGACATGACTCCATCCGAATAAATGACTCTCTCCAGAGAAATTCTTCTTTCTCATCCATTTCCTTCAAAGCCAACTCAACCGTTTCATCTCAATTTTCTCTCCTCCTTTTTTCTTCAACTAAAACACTCAAACTCACACCAACACTTCCGTCCGCAATGCCTGAACAAGAAACACCCGGTAGAAAATGAAACAAGTTTTACTTTAATACTAACAACTAACAGGGTGACCAATAAAAAGTGTAATAACACTGCTGGACCGCCCTGTAGGTGCTGAAATGCTCACAAATATTACCATAAGTGCATTTTAGATGTGATACAATAAAACTTTGGTAATAAGGAGGTGTGCTCAGAATTTTAAATGAACGAAGAGAAAGACAAAGTTTTACTTTCACCTCGTAATTTTGTTACGGAGGCAAGGGAGAAACTCTGGCTGTAACCGCCGATCTTCAAACAACCTTATGAGTATTTTATCTTCGAATATATAATTTTCTAAAATTTTATAGTTGTTTTAAGAAAAAATTTCGACCAAATTTTAGTCGAATAATTTTGTGATCGTCCGCTTGATTCGCACCTGAAAAGTTCCCTCGTTAGTTTTGCTACATTTGAATCGAACGGACTCTGCTCAAAACTTTCCGTTTCTTCTAGAAGTCCTTTAATTATTTACATGATCACAAAACTAGGATTTATGACTCTCGTGTCACTTTTAATTTGCCAGGGAAAAAAATGGGGATAGGACATCTTTGCATGAGAAATATTTGCGTCGTTCAGTTATACATAGTTACAGGAAGTAAGGACAAGGAAAGCATTTTACACGTAAAAATACGATTGTGACTTCAATCTCATGAAACGTGGATTATGTCTGGCGTGGTATAATTGGAATCCTCAAAAATTCCTGATAGTTAATTAAAAGGATATCTGTCGAATGCCTTATCAGCCATATTAGGGTTCGGGCACACGTTTTGCGGCAGCAAAATTCTTGCTTAGACTCACTTTAGCCGGGTCTTGGAGTTTTCCATGGAATTGGGGCTTATAAATACCGGTTGTAGCACAAAAATCCTTGAAATTCCAAATACCCATTATAACCTGAAAACTAAGAAACCCGTGAATACCCATGTAAACCCCAAAACCAAGTAAACCAATGGAAATCTACAAAAACTCAAAAAACTACCAAAAGCATGAAAACCCAGAAATTCAATAACCCGAAGGCTCGTGATGAGTCCCCCGAAACTCATGAAACCCCATGAAAATGGATGTAAACCAAATAAACCCACGAAAACCCAAAAGCCCATGGAAACGGATGTAAACAACAAAAAAAACATGGAAACCCCGAAATTCATGAAGAAGACCCATGAAAACCCACGAAAACCCTAAAAGCTAAAAAAAAAAGCCAAAATCCCATAGAAACGGATGTAAACCAAAAAAGAACCCCATGAAAACCCATGGCAACCCATATAAACCCAAAAACCCATATATACCCAAGAACCCATGAAACCCCATATAAATCCAAAAACCCATGAAAACCCAAAAACCCATGAAACACGATGAGAACCCCAATACGCCACAAGTTTTACTGAAAAAACATTATATTTGTGCCTGGCTACCCAATGCCCGACGTAACCTACCGAGCATGTATTATCTCTTTCACATTTTAAAGCGATCCCTTGTCGCAGTAAAACTAAGTAGCCAAGGAAGTGAACATTGGAAGACATAGATGGGATGCACCCATGTGTTTGTGCTATTTATAAATTATACAAATAAATCTTTGCATTTGGATTGGACTCAAAGTAGCCAAGCCAGAGAAGGAAAGGATCCGCGTCCAGTTTAATAGACCCTTTCTTCTTAAGCGTCTCCGACAACATTCCTTGAAATTAAACGTTGCAATATTCACACTCCCCACTTCCCTCCTCCATATTTAACGAGACACGGAATACCACGGTGAGAAAATGTGGATTCAAGCAAACTAGGGCAAATTCAAATACATCTTGGTGACCCACTTTAGTTTTGTTTCCTTGTTATCGTAATTCTCTTGAAATACATGCATATTTAAATATAGTCCAGTATTCTTAGTGTCCATTCCAGCGCAATGGTAAATATTAGCTTGATGTTTCCATGTACCAGGGTTCAATTCCTACTACTAGGGGAACGTTCCCTGAGTTTGACAAATGTTTGACCCTACTGTATGGCGAAAGTAAATTCGTCATTTTGTTTATGCATTTCTCTAGTGAAATCAAAAATCCTAAATTAATGCAAAAAAAATTCTCATCAATCTCAAGAGATCATTTCCGCGCATTCTTTGAACTTCTTTGTGTTTGTATTTTCTTGAATTGCACTGAAAGGGTAGTCTTCTGTTGGATCCAAATGGCCGGATTTCCTAGTCCTGTCGCGTCGGCTGGAACTCGAACACTTTGCCGCGTCTTTGTTCTGAAAGTCCTTTGTTTCGCGCTCTTCTATCATTTATCAATCGGTTGATATAAAAAAATAAAGTTTTTTTAGACATATCAATTTTGCACATAAAAGGTCAAGTGGTGAGTGTGCAGTGCACCGGTACAATTAGTTGTGCATCTTCGTGTATCAAACTTATGGGGGAAGTGCGTAGGGTATTCCTCAAGAGTTTGACCCAGCAAACACTCTTTTTTAAAGACTTTCACGCCACACCGTCAAAACACACATGAACTCGAACACCTTTCAAAATTTGATTTAAAAATGAAATGGATTTTTTTTTAGATAAAGTGCAAAAGGAACCAGTACTTTGTGTTTATACTTAATATCAAATTGATCGTATTTCCTACACAAAAATACATTTAAATATGCAAATGTACAAGTCATATTCTAATTTTTTATTCCAAACATTTCAATGGTTTTCAAAAAAAATGTTTGCTTTTTTCAATTATTGAATTAAGAATTTTACGTCTTGATGAGATCAGTTTTTGGGGGAAGGTCCATGGGA
This sequence comes from Protaphorura quadriocellata, assembly GCA_034698945.1. Taxonomy (NCBI): domain Eukaryota; kingdom Metazoa; phylum Arthropoda; class Collembola; order Poduromorpha; family Onychiuridae; genus Protaphorura; species Protaphorura quadriocellata. The sequence continues at coordinate 5,410 of JAQGCA010002551.1, read as the reverse complement.
TATCTCAGGTTAAAATCATGAAATTTGACAGGTGGAAATTAAGGATAGTCTTGATTGACTTTTATATATTTATTTATATAAAAACTGAACTTCATGGTGCAAAGTCATCATTTAAAAATTTTTATAGTTCAATTTTATTCCAGGGATGTGCTTACAATTTTGGGGCACGGTCGTCTTTTGTTCATTCATTTTAGTTATGATTTTGAATTGGAAGTATTTTGATGAGGCACACCTCCGACGGATTCGAGTAGTGTTGACGTCTCTTCTGTCTTTCCCATTTGAACATCAGTCTTCCTTTGTCACTGCAATATTCCCGGATCAAATTCGGTCCAATGAAGGGATGATCCGTAATTTGTTCATGCCAGTAAGTATCTGTAAACATGATTCGAATTTCTCCAAGTTTTGGCAAAATCAACAAATTTTGAATCCAGTCAAATTTGGAATTTTCGGTCACAGTAATAAACCAAACTGAAAATTGAACAGCTTCGAGATTTTGGAATGTCTCCGAGATCCAAGTACTCATGTTTTCAATGGACTTGAAATCCTTGATGAGGTCAATGTCAAGTTTTCTCACTGTTGGAAGCTGTAATTCGAGGCTCAGAATTTTGTCACCGTTGGTGATGATCAATTCTCCGAAATGAGGGCAGGACTCCAGCCACGAAATCTCAAATTCGTTAACGCCGATGCTACCATGGATAAAAGTTCTCACGTTGGTCAGTGTATGACGGCTTCGTTGAATGAGTGATAGCATAGGATTGGCAGCGCCAGTTGGAGGCCTCGAGGTCAACATGGAGTGACCACACATTGGACGCCAGGTCAACTTGGTGAGATTTTCAGAATCCCAGATACACGGAGGTACTAAAATTAAAAAGGGTTAAAAAAAGTGATTACTATCATTGATAATCCGGCAAGTCAGGTTTGTGCGAATTAATTATGTACCGAGGTGAACCAGAGCATCGATACGTGTAGTCGAAATGTCCAGGGATTCCAACTTCAAAACTCGCCCAACAGATTCTTGCTGTTCGGCTGAGAACAATGGAGCAGAAATATTTGGAGAAATGGTATAAAGAACAAGGTTCAATCGGAGTTCCTTCAAATTTTTTGTGTGATGCTCGAGAAAGATGGCAAAGCTTGACATCAGTTTGTGCATTCCGGTAGATTTTCCAAATGAGAGTAAATCCAAACTTGAAACTCTGAGGTTCGGGATTCTGACTTTCTTGAAAATCAATTAAATTCCGTCCACATGATTTTGATGCGAATTTTTGGGAATATTGACCCCTGGATTTTCGAATCTAGCATCAGGCTGAAAAATGACATTTATTGTGAAGTTAGAGATTATTCATTCTTTTGAAATTCCTCGCTACAAAGACAAAGATTTACTGAATTGTAGTGTTCGGCCTTTAACTTTTCCCAATTACTACGAAAGGATAGCAATCGAATAGTCGACGAGTGTCGATATCTGCCGCATAGAATTTGGATAATATCAAGATACGTACAGTGAGTCTAATATGTATTGCCCCCCCCCCTCTACAGCAGTAACCGCAATAGGCGCAGACACGACCAATACATCGTCGGAGAGATCAGCTCAAGTGAGATCTCTGACATATCATTTGAGCAAAGTAGCGCGTCGCGTTCGCGCACAGCGCGCGGTAAAAGATAAGAAATAAGATTTTCACCATTTACAACCACTTTTTCGCGGTCTTCAGTCTGAATAGCCGTGAAAACTTCAAGATTTTGAAAAACGAACGACCGCATTCCCAAGTGCTTTCTGAAAACTTTGAGCTATGGTTCGACAATTTCTAAGCAAGTCGATTTTGTCTCAATATCTCATTTCGGGTGTTTTCTGAAAATGTGAAATTTCATTGTCGAACCGTGGCTCAAAATTTTCAGAAAGCACTTGGGAATGCTTTGGTGAAATTTGCCTTTCGAATTTTTTTCGAAGTATTTTACGGCTATTCAGACGGAAGGCCGTGAAAAAGTGTCGAAAACACAATTTTCTTTCTTTCATTTTGCGCTGCGCGCAAACTCGGCGCGCTACTGTGCTCAAGTGATATGTCACAGATCCCACCTGAGCTGATCTTTCCAACGATGTATTGGGTGTGTCTGTGGCTATTGTAGTTACTGCTGTAGGGGGGGAACAATACATATTAGACACCATGTATAGGTCGGGTATCAATTGCTAGAGTGAAACTTACAGCAGTGACTTTGAGGTTCATTTGGGTCAACTGATTCCATCTCATCCCTGACAAAGCACGTGACAGGGTGTCCAATCGGACAAGACACAAACAGAACTTATCCAGTGTGAGCGACTCCGTCTGTGCGCATCCGTACTGCAAGATCGTCATCCCCGTCTGAGAAGAGATCCCTGCTTCCAAAGTTACTTCTCGAATATGAGGAAAGTTTTTTTGAGAGTAGGTCATCAGAGGCCATGTCACTTTCACGTCCTTGAGTACAAGGTGGTCAATGTGGAGATGAGATTTCAAAAGGCATTCCATGGAACTTTTTGTTAACTTTCCATTCCTGAGTTTGAAGCAAACCAGTCCCGAAGCGAGGTCATCCAAAATAGATTGCCATCGCCTGCAAACCAAACGAGCTGATCGTTTTCCTTCTAGGTCCACTCGACTTCAAATCGGACCGATCATCTGTAAGAAATCATTTAAACATATATGTGTCATATAAACCAATATAAATCAGGCGATTTTAAAAATGCTTCCATTACCTCGGGCGGCAAAACTTGAAAAGACGAATCCTGTTCCCCGTAAAACATTTGGTCGGATAGTTTAAATTAAGCACAACACTTGATTTGGATCAAAACATTATTATTAGCAAATGAAGAAAACAGCTACGATAGCTTGGTTAAATTTAAAACACGACTAGCGGAATTATTATTTTTTTTGGCTATTCGGAGATTCTCTGTTTCCGTCATATTATTTTGTTTAGGTTAAGGAGCGACGTTGACGAGTACCTTGGAAACGGACAACTGTTTCCAAAAATTACGGATTTTACGAATGTTTATTCTTTATGTTCAATTACACTAATTTCCAGAGCATTTGATTACAATTACAAATTACAGACCGGATTCCTGAAAGCAGTTAATTGCATTTCCAAATGTACTTGTGATTTTGTAATCAGTTGTAACTATCAAAAGTAATTTTATTGCATCTGACAAAATCAAGCGACACACATACCGAGGTGGACCAGAATATCAAAATTTGTAGTCGAAATAGATATAGCGATTACGGGCGAATTAGGGAAAATCTTTGAATCTGTGAAATGATTTTGAGAATTGACACGGCATAATTTTTGAACCAAATGTTTGCTGCTGATTAATCAATCCACATCACACTTTTGGTTAGGTCGGCACATTTTAACTCACACAGGTAGTTTAGAATGAGGAAGGGAATTCTCGCACTCTAAATTGTTTATTTTAATTTCAGGTAAAAACAGTCATTTTTGGTCAGTCTTCATTTGGTGTCGTTGACCGCAAGTTCACTGGTAAAATGAGCACAGCTGTTTCCGTGGTTTTGGAATTAAAAACAACCCTTTCATACGACATACAGTTCCTTGTAATATAATATGTAGTCGTGATTACATTTCTGAGTGTCTTACAATTACAATATTTTCCCAGTATTCGTGTAAAAAAAGTCATGAATTTCTGTGGTTACTGTTCCTTTCTGAAAAAAAAGTGTTGTGACAAATGTCGTGTGGTGTTAAAAATAAATAAATAAATAAATATTGTATTTAACTAAATAATATCAAATAAATATAATTAAAGACGAAATACTAAAACTGATCACAATTTACAAAATGTCTGGACTTGACTTTAGTCACCCACTACTTTGCCCTCCGGTCAGTTTTGTCTTAACGTTTTTGAATTTTGTGCAGTATTAAAAATTCTACTAACTGTCTGTTGACAATATTTATTTCACGCAGGTACTTGAAAGAATTTTTAATGATTTGGATTTGGAAGAATTGAAGATTTGTCGTTTGGTTTGTCAAAGTTGGAACCCAATTTCCATGTTTCAAATGAAAAATAATTCCATGACGTCGAAAGTCCGAATTTCTCTGACTGACGAGGATCGACTCCAAGAATTTTTGAACCATGAAACGGGTCTCTCTGGATTCCAATCATTCAAGTTGGCGTTTACCATAGAATCCGAGTCATCTTTAAAAAAATTCATGAATCAGTTGAATGGACAAATCCAAGATGTCACATTTGTGGTTTGGAAGGATCAGAAAGAAAATTCAAACTTAATGACAGATTTTTAGCTTTTTTGGCAAAAAACTGTACAAATTTTAAAGATTTTGGTTTGGAAATCAATGGAGAGAAGAGTCGTGTGATTCCATCTAGACCATTCGAGTCCTACGAAGTGAATTGGTCGAAACTGAAACGACTCTCCATTAACAACATCAAGGAATTCCCTTTTTTTATACTGATTTTGCAGAAAGTTACAAATTTGGAGAAGCTAGTTGTTGTAGATGGACCGTATGAGGACCATCACCTTCAAAATCTGATTGATACTTTGATTGAATTTGAATTGGTTGGATTTCCTGGAGCGGTCATCATGACCTTAACCTCTTTTCTTAAGTTAAAACGTTTGAAGATTAGTCGAATGGATTCAATATTTACGATTCCATCTCTACCAGAACTGACTGAATTATCAGTGAGTGAAATCAAGTATCTTCATTTTGAGGACTTGACAACTTTTCCAAATTTAGTATCACTGGACTGGGCTTGCAGTATTCAAGAAAATAATTTTGAAAAATTTCAAAATATCTTTCCTAATTTGAAACAACTTCGTATTAGATGTAGCAGTTATAGAGACACAAATATGGTGTGGAAGTACTTGAAATGGATTGAAGATTTGTGGATAGATTGTCACGATGTGGATGACGGCGGATTTCTAGACTTCGATGATTATTTCTCTTCTAGGGTTAAGAGAGAATCCATTGATTGGAAGGCATGTTATGAGCTTGACAAGTTGTCCAACACAACACGTGATGAGTACATTGGTATACGAGCACTATGTCGTAAGTCTACCTTGGAATTTCTTAAATTTTTGGTATGTTAGACCCCTTGTGATCCTCAACTTTTGTGGAGGTCCAACCCCAAATGTCGAACCATTTGGCATCTAGAAATACATAGATGTACATGTAATATTCATTATGACTCTCACAAGGGAAGCTCACGACATGTCGGTCGCACCTAGAGCCGCCATTCACTAAGGTTCCGATCGGGTCGGGTTGATCGGGTCGGATTTCGGGTTGGATTGATTTGGGTCGGATAATTTCTGGTTTGAAATCCGACCGGAACTTTCGGGTCGGATAATAACGGATTTGAAATCCGATCCGAAAATTCGGGTCGGATTCGGATGAAACCAATTTTCAATCCGACCACTCGGGTCGGGTT
>JAQGCA010002550.1:0-13628 GCA_034698945.1 Protaphorura quadriocellata | reverse complement strand
ATTGGGGTATAGTGAGCAATGGATTTTATAAAAAGTGGGAATAATTAGCCCGCTGGGAATAATTAGCCCTGCCTACCGTACACGACGAATTCTTACCCCAGTGTGAACCATGTCCAACCGTCGAATCATTAAGTCTAATACGTAGAATTCACTTGACAATCAATGCATTCAATCACGTCTTAACCATATTTCCAAGACTGACAGAATTAAAGATCCCGATCAAATTGGATGGTACAGAAATTCTGCGACAAATTTGGACTCGAATGACTGAATTGGAATCTTTGTCCATTTGTGGTGAACTACTAACCACGGAGAGCATGGATTCTCTCTTGACTGGAATTTTCAAGTGATGCAATCCAAGAAATCACTGGCGTTCTGAACGATCTGGGCAAAAAGACAGTCGAATTTCGAAGAGCACAATTCAGAACCTCAGGAACCAACACTGCCAACTTCCGTCCATTGGGAATTTATTAACAAGTAAGGGTATTTCTAAATGTATGGAGTCTAATTATAACTGTTAATTTTTGACCGATCATCATAATATTATATTACTCATGGGGTTTTCATCCACCATGCAGCTTCCACTCTGAGAATCTAGAATTTTCACCCAAAAATTCCCTTCATGAGTTAAACAGGGCGAAGCGGGACACCGATTCTTGAACACCCTGTGCTGAACTGCATATTTTGTGGTTTTTAACAGACTTGAAAATCCTGAAGTTAAACGTGTGTGGACGTGGAGATGAGACGCAATCGATGAACTACTTATCTGACGTCAGCGGATCCTTGGGCTTCTATTCATTGAAACACCTCACTCAACTGGTTGTTCGTAATTGCGAGGTAAGGTGTTGTGCGAAGTACACAATTGATTTATCTCTCCGTTTCAATCCGGATTGATTAAGATTTCTTTTACAATCTTCGTTTCGTTTCTATCTTTGACAGTTGACGAAGACGTGCTGTGAAAAATTGATCTTGGAAATGGCAGTGGGACTTGAGTCTTGGACATTTACGACTCCGAAGTGTCTGAAGGCACCGAAGGGAGAGGCGATTATTCCAGACCATACCTATTAAGCCACTGACATGCATTAAAATCGGGCAGTAAATATATTTGGTATTCCTTGTTTAAAATTTTTGAAGTGCATGAATAAACGATTGTCCCTGCTGAATCGACGAAATCCAGCTCATAATTATGCCTAACGAACTTGAGTAATTTGTATGTTCTACTACTACGACACCAGCGACGTAAGCGTAAGGTCAGGAGACGATGCGACGCAGTTGTATTTTGTTAGTTGTTAAATCTGATTTGATTCTTTATTAACGTGTGCAGTTAGTCAATATCTTTCATTACGGTCAAGAGTATCACCTTACACTGTTGTCAACATTCGGACCCAGTCACTCAAGTCGAAAGACGGCTGGTACGCTGGGTAAAATTTTTCCCAACACTTCCTGCTGCATAAGTATTAATTAGAATGACTTAATTGAGTAAACACGAATAAAAAACTAATCTATGGTTAATTAATATTAAAAACAAATTTCCGCACTCTTACACATGCTAATATTGCAGACTCAAACTTATGTCCAATCCAAAATTATGTCTGGATTTCCCATACTTTTTGTTAGACGAAATTTCGTTTTATTCTAAAAACGGCCGAACTGTGTGAAATAATAAATCGAGGTAAAAATACGGATTGCAATGGATATTGCAAAATAATAATGATAATAATAATGGATGGGCACTTTTACTTTTATTCATACGCCTAATAGTATTAGAAAAAAAGTTTTTTTGTCATTTGTGTAGCGTGTGTTATTCATTACGGACATGTAAATTGTACACGTATAAGTATAGAGTAGGTAGTTGATAATTAATTCTTGTTTTCTGAAAAAGAACCTACTACAATGATAGTATCCATTCCATCGATTACAAAGTACAAACTAATCTATTAATTGTTTTCCCACCTTGAATTTTCGTGTTGATTTGATGAGAGGAAATTGTTCTCTCAGAATGTCTGGTCCTTCATCTGAGATCCTTTTACTCATGAACGATCCGTCAAATGATTCCAGACATGGATTCCCTGCCCCAAGCCAGTGAAGTCCCCAATCGCTAATCTATTCAAACAAAAAGTACCTTGAATCACTTGGAGTTATCTAAATTCCCCAAACGGACAAGGGACAAATGCCAGGACTTTATGACTTCACACTAGAGGTGCAAAAGGGCCGGCTTTTGGCGGCCCTGCCCGGCCCGGCCCTATGAAATTATTTTCCATCCAATATCTGGCCCGGCCCGGCCCTTGTGTCTGAAAAATTCGTCGCCCCGGCCCGTATCTTGAGAGTTACACCAGATTCTCGGCCCGGCCCGTCCCTAATTCATATCTGCCCCGTACTAGTGCCTTTTAGTCGGTTCATTTTACCGTGAAAATATTTAAAGACCGGCCTGGCCCGGCCCTGAATATAATCATTATATTCCGGGCCGGGCCGGCCCGGCCCGGTCCTTGACAGTCATGCCCGCTTATCGGCCCGGCCCTTTCCAGTTCGGCTCGGCCCTTTTACACCTCTACCTCACACCGTTTCATCGACCCGAATCCTGCATATAGGTTCTCAAGGTGAGTAGTGCTAAAAGTCCGCAGTAATGCAACTGCCTGGAGATTTCCGGACCAAGACCCAAAGGAACTTCCCAATTCCCAACCGTGGAGACTTCAGCCCAGCGTACTGTATTTATTCTACAAGGGGGACATGACATGGGCAATGGGCAAAGCCTCTAGACCGCCTATTCTGTATGGAAGGTCACTTCCAACCGCTTCCTACAAACTTGGTTAGAGTCAAATATTATTCTGTTGGTGATTCTTTCTTACCTTTCCATTTGAATGAATAGTCAAGTGTTTCAAAGTTGAGCCGAACTGAAGTCCATAGTATATTCCAAAGTCAGAGATGCTTGCATCAATTATGACTAGTTTCTCCAACATTCTAAGAGAATTCAATGGGAGTCCAACGATTTTCTCTTTCGGAACAGGACGGTAAAGATGAAGTTTTCCTGTCACCAGTGATACGTCTGAGTACTCGTCCTCAATTCCAGTCACACCAAAATCATGGATATAATTAGCACTTCGGATGTGAAGGGTTCGAAGTTTGTTAAGATGTTGTATGACGAGTTGTAAACTCCATTCTCGAAAACCAACCCCCTGTTCAATATGTAATTCCACAAGATTGGTGAATACAGTGCCAAGACTCGTGTAGAAGGGAGCTCCAGTAGCCGGTTCAAGTGATTGTTCCAATTCTTCCAAGTTCGAAATACTTAATTGCGTGATACTGGGACATAGGTGACTGAACGTTGGTACTTCATTTGAATGTAGGGTCATTCGTTTTAATTTTGTGAAGCGTGAGATGTATTCATTCATGTTATGAGTTTTGTCAACATTTTGTACGGACTCGATACCTTGTGGAAGCGAATGAATAAATTCTTCACATGAAGCTGGATTAGGACTCCAAGGAAGAGAAACGTTTTTCATCACACTTTTCGCATCCATCTGAGACAATAGGAATTCTTTATGAATTAAAAAATTACGTCCTGAATTTCCATTCCTATCTTCATTCATCCATCCGCATCCAATTTGAATCCAAGCACTTATAAGCTTCAATTCTTTTAAATCCGTCAATTTGGATATTACTTCTGGAAATAATTGGACGTTCAGAATAGCTGTGCAGAATCCAAGGTGCAAGAACAGAAGGGTACGACTGGATTTGGAAATTATGCGTTTAACTTCCGATAACATAACTGTGACAGGATCGGAATCATCCACGACGTATGACAGACCGACTTGCCTAATTTTTAGTTCAGTCAAGACCATTGTCTCAGCATCCAGTTCCTTTAGAAATCCGTAAAGAGTTGCGAAATTCCTATCGTGCAGATCGATTGTAACTGATAATATTTTCAATTTCCCCATAATCTTCTGAAACCGAACTTTTAAATCTTGGCCCTGATTTATTACGGCACAGTCCACATGTAGTTGAGATTCATATTCAACGATGTTCAATTCCAAACTGGTCAGATGAGGAAATTCAACGACAATTTTCATCAATTCACTCAACCCAGAAAGCTCCACCCGAAGTGTTGTAATCGAGCTCCAGGATTTGTTCGCCAATATAACTAAAGTATAAGAAAGTATAATCTTCATCCATTCTACCTCAGAGTCCAGTATAACTTGAAAACTCTTGGATGACACTGCAAAATAGGACTGCTTCTTGAAAATGTTGGAAATTTGCTTGTTCCAATGGGTGCAGACCAGACGGGCAATTAATTTCTGTGTGTGTGTCAAATAACCAAACACCATTGTCAGCATTTCAACCTGAGGATAAAAAATAGATCCAAAACAGTGATTAGTAGTTCAAACCAATGCAATAATGGTTTAAAAATTCAAAATTCAGTTATATTTATCCTTAGAATCGCCAGTGTAAACTCGAAGTGTGCTTACTTTGTAAGACTGAGATGTCAAGTTATTTTGGGTTTAATAAAATCAACTAACAAACAGGCGGTATCATGTTGCTACAGTGTACTGAAAATTTTCAGTGACCTTTATGTAAGTTTGTGATTTTCAGTGTGTAAATCTCTAAAGTTTTACATTTCACCTTTTTCATTCATTTATTTTATAGTAATCAGTGATCCGTAATCAATAATGCGATGACTGGGAATAGAATTTTGGAAACGGATATACTTTCCATAAATTAAAACTTATAATCTTAAAATTATTAAAACTAACCGGCAAATCATTGATCGATTTGACATTTTCCAGTGATCCCTTGATTTCTCTACGGCATTCGCCCTCTCGTTTTTCAGATTCCGAACAAATGTTGGAGGCTTCCATTCTTGAAATTGTTCTACTGATAATTTTAATATTTTAAAATTATATAAACAAAATTTTGCAGACAAAAGTGGAATTGAGAAATTTTCGCGCCGCTCTGTCACCCTTCGATTTCTGTTTGTCAACTATTCACTCCTCTCTATGCCAGAAACCTGTAATTATTTCTTTATTTACTCATAATAATCTACGTCTATTCGAGCGGAAAATTAAAATTTAAGCGCAAGTTAGGTTGTCGACTTTCTTATATTCCGGACACCTTGACCAGGGATATACTCCATGTACTACTTCAGTACTACACGCATTCCATCCGGAATGTAAGATGATCAATGGCGTTGACGATAACTGGGATACGCGAGACATAAGAAAGAATCTGGGGATTTTTTCTGAGACTGAAAGGCGCGATCTCGTTTTCGTATTCAAATTATTAAGATTGGTTGAAGTTGATTTTGTTTGGATGTCTTCTTGAAATTTAAAATTCAAAATACTACTTGTAATTCAAAGTGACTATTTCTTTAGTCATTCTTTATTCCAAGGAAGGCAGTCATTTCTTTCCTTGAATTGAACTTGTCATTTGCAGTCAACACGTATGACGTAAGTTGTAAATTTTGTATTTTACTACTGACTGAGGAATTGTATTCAGTATTCATAAAAAAACTGATTCATCCAGATTCCAGAATGACTGCAACTTTTATGGTCCGTATTCAAATATTGGAGAAGAAATTGGATGAATATCAGACTCGATTGGACTTGGAGGAGAAACGAAGAATTATTTTGGAAAAATGGATTCACTTGAATTTTAGTAAGTTTTATTTAAACAAACACTGACGTTTTATTCTGGCAATTATTTAGCTCCAAAAGTGTCCTAGATTCTAAAAAATAAAATTGACTTGCAAAATAATTTACGAAATTCATTTGTGGACTTTAAAATTATTAACGACACTGGCTGGAATAGCGGAATTGGATTGAAATACCTACTGAGAAAAATACATTTTCCGCTAAATGTTACATAGTCGTAGTGAAACACGAAACACATGGAAATTCTACTTCTGTATTATTGTGAGGAGGGTTAAGATTCCTCGGGTAGACAATGTATGACTGCAACTGCAAGTTGATTCAATAGCGTTTCACTCCATTTCTTACGTCACTCCTCACGTTGCTTTCTTAAAATCCAGAAGATTTTTATAATTTTGATCTCTGTTCCTCCGCTCAAATTCGGATTAAAATTTATTATTGATTAGACGGATGAGTCAAGAGTTCATTTGGATACCTAAGTGTTGAGAGATCCTGGTTTAATTACGAGGGCCGATGGGGCCTGTAGAGTAGAGAGAAAATCATCATTTATTCAAAAGGATAATCACTGACGTTACATCAACGTTCGTCCCTAGGACTCAGTATACGTTACAAAAATATTTTTATAAAATAATTGAGGGTTAAATAATTGTTTAGGAGTTTAGTATCATTATATAGGTGATTTTGTAATATTTGGGAAGAACCCTTTCTGTGTTCGTAAGAGACGAGTCTCACTTTTTAATATAAATTCAGGCTTCCGAGACTGGAACTGGTTCAGGTGATAGACCGAATTTGAACTAAAGAGGTTTAAACGTAATGACTATTACTGTAATTAAGCCAGTTCTTTATTTTTTTTTAGATTTCGATGTCTCTTCGGAGTTGAAAATCACCAAACATCTAAATGACCAACCCATTCCAGTGACACCAGGAAATCGGAATCGGATTATGAGAGGAAAAGTACGCCCAACACGCTCATGTGATGTGATTGATCGCGATTATATTGATCCACTGATTCCGTCGGACGAAAACTCAAGCGTCGGAGGTCCCAATAACAATCAAATTCCTCTGGTGGAGGAAATCGACCCGCTCGAAATAACAATTGACCAAGTGGACCATGGTGTTGATGGGGAGAGGGACAATGACAATTTCATTCCAGCGTCACAATCGGACGATTCCGATTCCGACAGAGGTATTAAGAAAAAACTTAAAGTCAAGAGAAGTCAAGGAAATCGATCTATCCATATCGGTCGTAAGAAAGGCTTAGTTTGGAAACATTTCCGAACTGTTCCAAATCCTGTCTGTCCAAAAGTTGTTGATGCTTTCTGTCTTAAATGTGGGATTAGGGTGAGTGCAGAGTCACCGAGATTGAAGAGACATCTCAGGAAATGTAAAGGATCGAGTAGTCAGACCGCAACTCAAATTCCAAATCCGATCGAACAGTTAAACTCAGCAATGGTCTCAATCGGAGCGGAAACGATACAGCCCAGTTATCAAAATAATTTACATTTTAAGCCCCAAGATTTTTCTGCACATACTCCAAGTGTCCAAGTGCCGGCCATAATGAGTGGAGTTAAAGAATAACTGGTGGCCACGAACAATTTGAAGAAAATTGACAATTATTCGGCAGTGCCGTTGTGAGGGGGTTTTTTTTTTTTGCTTCACGGATGATTCGACTTCATACGAATTTTGTGTTCAATCTCTATGCCGACTTTGTATTATTTAGAAGAATTTTTTAAACGGAAATATTGTACATGTATATTAAAATTTGAAAAGAATTCGGATATGGGATATATGGTTGAGCAATTTCAAATTCTGATAAGAATTCATCATTCTCTATTTCAATTATTACAATTGGCTATTATTTGATATTTGTAATTCAAAATTTAGGTCAAGAGTCGGAATCAATTATCACCTACTGATAATTCAATGTTCCTTTTTTATGATTATGTTGTGTGGGCTATGATTTTTGATGACTTTAATAAAATTACATCCAATCCAATCCAATCCAATAATAAAAAAAGACTTGAAGATTTTCTTTCCGGAAATCGAGACCCCTTTAATCCATTTCCTGATTTTCTTTGTTGGATAACTCTCGGATCACAAACCTTCGGTATATCTGAGATTTTCTTATACTAGATGAAAGATAGAAAGAGACTTGGAAGAAAGTATATCGAAATCATGACCTTGTTAAATTCTACAAATTGACACTCGGTGGAATCCTTTTTTTTTGTCCATTTTGATCAAACATAACGAAAAAGAACAACTACGTTTGTACTTTTTTATGTGCTGTCCGAAGCTCTCTTCGATTACTTTTCACCCACCTGCTACCATTGTTTGAAAATAAACATTGGATGGATCTACAACGTTAAAAGCAAGTCCAAGAAATTCACACATGAGCACTGTAATAATGTTTTTCACCCATAAGCCTGACGTTAACTGCTTGAGCCAACAATTTTTCCTTTCATACGACTTGCGATAAAATTTGGGTCCCATATTATTGCGCACTTCTGTAGGGCCTAAAGGCCGGTTCGGTATTCACATTATTGGGTAGAGTCGTCCGCTTTTCATTGAAAATAAACCTTAGCGTCACCGATTACGAAGAGCACGTACAAAATAATTTCTAATTTGCATAAAGTTTGCTCGTAAGCGCCGTGTTTAGACAATTATTTGCAAGTCTCATAAGCATAAAGTTAAGTGATTGGCAATTCTCTCTCGACCTTTAACATGAGTACCCGAGAGAGGTATCCCACGCTCTCTTTTTTAACGCCACCGTGATTTTTGCATACACGGGGTGGAGTGAGAAAGCTGACGTTAAGGTATCCCAATAATTGTTGTAAAATGATGCACCCTGATTTTTGCACACTTTCGGAAAGTCGCGATTATTTTTGCAAAGAAAAACACTCAGTAAAGGGCGTAGTGAGAATTGGTATTTGCAATATAGCGATAATGGAGTTCCGCTCTACTCTACTACTACTAATATAGTATATAATTTAACATCCAAGAGTATCTGCTATTATCTAAAGACTACTTTTATTGCCAAATGAATATTCAAAATGAAACAACCTCTGCTGTCGCTCTGTCATACCCATATTAATTAGACTCCATCGCATTCTGTCAGTCAGGTCATATGCACAGCCACGCACTTAAAATTACATTGGTCGAATAAATTATTTGAAGTGAGAGTACTACACGATGGGAAACGCTAAAATGATAATTTTGACAGCAAACATTCCAGTAATATGTTGACTATTCGGTTCGTACACTTCCCATCATCACTCCAAAAACTGTGATAAGGAATATTAATTAGTTTAAATTATGTGAACTCTTGCAACGTTAACCTAATTTACATAAACGACCACATTTTGAGTCAGATACAGTAGGAATCTGGCAGGGAAAAGCTAGATATTAACACCATACCACACGCAGTGCAGTGTACAGGTGCAGATCCTTCAAAATTGGGAGTTTGAGTAAATCTTCAAAAATTTAGTCAGAATGCCCGGTTTTCTAAATATCCTGAAGATTTTTCTTCCGAAAATCGTGACCCCTCGAATCCAATTTTCAAAATCAAGAAAAAAAATCAAAAAATCAGAAAAAACAAAAACAAAAAAAAAATGGATTCGGGGGGTCACGATTTTCGGAAGAAAAATCTTCAGGCCAAACTAAATTTTCAAAAGTCCGTGACATGTGGAAGTGATTTCAAAACAAAAACACCCTAATAAAAAGTCCATCATGCAAATCCTGGAATTCTTATTTTCAACCATTCCTCTCGCAATTCATTTCTACGCCCAGAAGTACATGCAAGATGATTTGAGAACAACATTGGATGAGCTTGAAAATGACGCCAATGTCCCAAGGATTAAAACATTCGATTTTATAGTCGGTAAGACACTACCGATTCCTTCATACACATGGTATTGTTGAGTAGGAATGTATCACTCATTGATAAATCAGTGTTAGTCATCCTTACGAGTTACGAACAATGTACGAATGTTGTTGATAACAGAATTTGAATAAACCTGCCACACCGAAAAGGAGGGAGCACAAACAATATGGGAAAATGTACGCAGTTGGAAATCGCTCCCCTTTTGATGTGTTGTCTGAATAACTTTTGTGAAGGTTCTACCACCAAGAGTCTAACCGTTTGGCCGCTAAAAATACACTGGTTAGCATGTGCTACGCCGTACGGCATTTTCACCTTTGCTTTCACTCGCTTCGACTTTACATGATAACCAGTGTATTTTTAGCGGCCAAACGGTTAGACTTTTGGGGTAGGACCTTTATAATAGTTGTTCAGGTTGACACTTTCAACAACATATAAAGAGGGTAGCGTATACCATTGGAATACGCCGTTGGAATAATTCAGACGGTGCACATTTTCCCCTATGGTTTGCTCCCTCTCCTTCATATGAAAGCTTGCATTTTAGTTTACCTATATAACTTTGCAGTAAATTTTAATTAGTTGGAGGCGGAACGGCGGGTTGTGTCGTGGCGGGAAGATTGTCGGAACTATTCAATGTACTACTTTTGGAAGCTGGAGGATCTCCACCGCCGACAGTGAATGTCCCCTATTTCTTTTCGGTTGTCTACAGACACCCAGACATTAATTATTTCTTCACATCTCAACCCATGACAAATGCTTCGCAAGCTACCGGAGGGGTAATTTATTTACACTTGAATATTTCCAGAATAATTGACAACTTGTCTACTAAGGCGAGCTCGTACTGTCCAAACGAAAAAAGTCGAGGAGAAATTTGAGTCCTGTCGAAATTGGTGGGATGCCTGTTTCAACCTGAGAATTTCGGCCATACAATTAATTACTTGTTTAGTCATGACGTCACTGACCCGCCGAAGCCATAACAGATGTCATGTGGGGATGCAAATCATCGCCATAAGCATAATGTCACCAGTTGTTTGAACTCACGATTCTGTTTGTTGTGACAGTATGAGCTTACCTAGTGAAAGTGTTGTCACGTTAAATTGATCTATTGATCTAATAATCTAATTCAGATCGTAAGAAACTGGACGGGTAAAATGCTGGGAGGTTCAGGCTCTCACAACAATAATATCCACAGTCGGGGAAGTCCACGAGATTTTGACAATTGGGCAGCCATTACGAAGGACAAGAGTTGGGCCTATGCAAATGTGCTCAAGTATTTTAAGAAGTCAGAGAATTTCATTGGCAAACGATTCGAAAACATAAGTGACGGTAAACTGCTAAAACAAATTGAACGGTCACATGAATTAACGTAAGTCATTTTGAATTGCAGAATTCTACGGAAAAGATGGGCCGATAACGGTGGACACAAATGTCTCCCCACTTCTGCCAATATGGTTTGAAGCTGGAAGGGAATTGGGTTTCAACGTTGGGGATCCAAATGGATTTCAGACCGAAAGTACGTTGTAGTACGACTACGAATTGCAGTATAATTATTGTAGTACCGGATTATTCTCCCGTTTCTAGTTGGTAAAGCCAAAGTTACTAATTTTCTACCGTCATTTGAACGAATCATTTTCCTAGGTTTTGCTCCAATCACTAAATCAATCAGTCGAGGTCAACGGAGCAGTTCATACACGGGATACATTAAGCCTTACGAAAATACACGGAAGAACCTGACTGTCATCCGATATGCCAACGTTTCAGAGGTTTGGTTCTACTTCTAAAGCACACATACTCAATGGCATCCATGCAACGGAACCATAAAATTGGGGAGCGAGCACCCTTAAGCGGGCTAATTGTCCTCATTCTGGTGCAACTGTGTCCATTTGCCCCGCCCATTAGCCCTTAACTGGATAATAAGCATGTAACAATCAATGCACGCCCACAAAAATGAAAGATGGGGAAGTGGGGCGCACTAGACCACCTTACGCTAATACTTTCAATATTTGTTTTAACCAAGATTCTTCTGGATGAAAATCGACGTGCTTACGGAGTTGCTTACACACGGCACGGGATTCCTCAATTAGCATATGCGAATAAAGAGATCATTCTAAGTGCCGGGACCTTCTCGTCTCCGCTTTTGCTCATGAAATCTGGAATAGGGCCTTCGGAGATTCTAGAAGCCGCTGGGGTATGTATCTTACCAAATACTGGCTGGATTGCGGATACTACAAAATCTTTCAGGCGGCCTCGTTTTTGTGAATTCTTGCAGATCCCAGTCAAGGTTGCGTTAAAGTCTGTCGGACAGAACCTCGGTGAACACCCTGCCGTGACGCTGAAGCCATTTTATGTTAACGATTCATCAATTTTTGAAAAAGTGGGTCACAACGATACAGAGAAGATTTTGCGAGAGTATCACGAATCTTCGGAAGGAGTACTTACTACACGAAATGAGGGCCCTCAATGCTTTGTTGTATCGTCTAAAGCTGAGGCGGGTTGGCCGAATATATGGATTGAGGTTCACCCGAATGTCGCTTTCAATGGAGAACGAGAATCTCTTGAAATCTATGTTGTGGTGGGACGACCAAAAAGTCGAGGGACACTAAATATGAACGCTACGGCTTATAGAGCTGGTGTGCGAGATGATACGCAGTTGACATTGATTGACTACAAACTTCTAACGCATCCTGATGACTTGAACGCCATGTTGGAGGGTTAGTTCAAAAGTGGGATAATATGCACCAATTTAATAAAATCTGCCAATTTGCGCCATCCACCATTTGTAAGCATGTTTTCTGGGTCGCATCGCCCACTCTACGCTAAGTAATGTAAAGTTTCTTTACTTATAGGCATCAAATTTGTGTTTAACATTACTGAAAACACAAAGTCATTCCAAAGTCTCGGCACTATATACGGTGGAAAAGATGAGATGTGTGCAGAGCATGAATTTCGGTCCGATGAATATTGGAGATGCGTTATTCGACAACGAACTGAATCTTGGGATCACATTGTGGGAACTTGTAGTATGGGCCCTGATGATGGAAAGTCGGACGGATCTGTGACGGATTCCAAGTTTCGGTTAAGAACTACATATTATTTATACCATTACAAACCGAAAGGAATATTTCAACATTACTTGTTTTTGTTTTAGTGTACGAGGTGTTCAGAGGTTGAGAGTGGTCGACGCTTCCGTTATCCCAGCCGTCACAAATGCAAATACGAATGCTCCAGTTCTAATGATTGGAGAGATGGCGGTGGATGAAATTCTGAAGATTTGGACGAATGAGAAAACCCTAGTTTATGATGTGGATGCCCCTGCTCACATTATAAATAGAGAGATAAAATCGCCTACGGCTAGTAGTAGTTGGAGGAGCCATGAGGAGCTAATTTTGTTATATTCAGTTTTGACATGCCTACTTATTTAGTATTCATGAGATACCTCTGTTTTAAATAAAGGTTCATTTGGGAAAGTCTTATCACATTGAGTAGATCAGAACGTTCACCTCTCATTTTATTTTTATTCAAAAACTTTTGCTTCTGTTCATCTGTTCAAATACATAAACATAAAATAAATTTCATATTCTATTTATTTCCACATAAAATCTCAAGACACTGGAATTTTGCTTGTAATGCAAGAGTGCGGAAAGGAAGACATTACTATCTTTATACAACGTATTCATATCATCAATATCATCAATGAACCAATTCATTCATTTCAGCTTTAGTGGGTGCAGCAGCCCTTAATACCGTGGACGCCGAGCTCGGGAGAGGTTTTTTCGCCTGGCCGGGTACGCGGCCGCCCAGACAGCCAAGGGCTACGGTGCCACGGAGAAGAAATACGTTTGCATTCAATTTTTATTTTTTTACCAACAACAATACATTCTCATTCAATTCTTATCAAGAGAAATACATTATCATTCAGATTCAATTTTTAACCAGAGAAATGCATTTCTATTGAATTTTGATCCAAAGCAGTGCTCTTTCATTGAATTTTCAACCAAATCTTGTGCACTTTCTGATTGCACGTTATTTGCAATTTCAGTTCTTCGAACTTTGCTCTGAGTCGCAATAAAAGTCAGTTCAACTTGTTGACCTCACCTCAAGTGATGAAA
>JAQGCA010002549.1:0-13628 GCA_034698945.1 Protaphorura quadriocellata | reverse complement strand
TCCTCAAGAATTCGATTTCCTATCTAATGCTGAAAAAATCAGTCCAAACAACCTTATAGATTTTGTTCTGTGCATTTATTTCAAAAGTCTTCCAATGCTCCTCTATGTATTTTTTCCTAAATCCACGTGCGTCCTCATATGTGGACACCTCACCCTGTTGCCGGTTCTTATTACCTGATGAGATATACCAACTGATGAGATATAGAGACATATCGCAACAATGTCATGTCCACAAATGTGGACAGTCATGCCCGTAATGTTTGTCCACAATTGTGGACGCACGTGGTCACATTATTATTTTTTTTGCACGTGGTTCTGGCAGGGCTAAGACCAAGACCAAGACCATTTAGAAGCCTGCAATCATAGTCCTCATGAGGATTCCGTTCCACTTCGAATGAGGCTGCGGGACTGTAAGTCTCAACTTGTCAACTTGTCATTCATATTCCTAAATCCTAATGCGTTATTCGGTCTCAAATCAGTCCAAACATTTCCAACTCCACGTTTAGAGTAATAAAATAATTAGAGTAGGCGTTTAAAATTAATTAAATTGACAATTGCTCTGACTTTTGTATTTGGTATTGGTGTTCTATTTTTGTATAGTTTCAATCGAATTAATCTCAATCTATGGTTACACAGGCCATCCTACACAACAAAACAGATCGCCCCACAACATTCGTTGATGGCAAAGAAATTGCCCTGACCCTGGATGGAAAAATTACTCTTGCGGATGGATCCAGATTTCTAATTCATGACAAGCAATTGCGTTGGCGTAGTTTCGATCCGGGAAATCCAACTGGACAATTGAATCCAAAATGTCCTACAGATGTTCTGAGACTTTCGGAGGGAGGTGAGATACCATCGAACAAGCTTAGTTCGCCTAAAAGATCAGCTCGTGCCAATTCGGGCGGGGTTGCGAGTCCAAAATTTGGTCCTACTTCACCTAAATCAAACAGGCGTCGCAGCAATGAGGTTGATATGAGGAAAGCGGTACTTCAAAGATCATTTAGAAAATCTGTGAAAGAAAAGTCAGTGGTGGCAGGACGGGACCTATCTCTTACTGAAACTGAAGAAGAGGAGATTCTTGGAGAAGAGTCGTCGGAAACACAAGGTGAGGAAATTGCTCTCCAAGTCGAAGGTGTTCCCATCCAGGATGATGAAGTTGTCACACAGGATGAAGATGCCGACACCCAGGATGACGATATGTCCACACAAGATTTGTCAGAAGCGCTAATAAAATTCACCTCAGTGGAGTCGTCCGCAACTTCCAGCAATCTAATAGACCTTGATTCGTCCCTAGATGTAAATATTAGTGGAAATGTAAAATCCTCCGCAAGTAGAACTACGCACTCGTCATCCATGGTACTAGCTAGCGAGGACGAAATCAACAAAGTAAGTTTTTCTCGATTGGCTATATGTAATTAATTTAATAGTTATTAGAGACCTTAGCACATTACCTTTATCTATCTGAAACGAAGTAAGGGTAGGGGGGCGTAATTTTGTCGGATCTTGCTAAAGGATTTAGGCACACTAGACTTCCTTGCTTTAAAAATATAAAAATATTACGTATACATTATTGAAACAAACTCCCCCTCTATGTTTATGTTCCAGACAACAGAAAATAATACACCAGAACTCAGTTTGGGTGCGAAATTTGTTCAGAAAACAGATGATTGTTCAAGACTGACTTCCACTCAAGCGATTGAACAAATTGAAACTCAAGAAATTTTGGACGATGCTGAAACTCAGCTTCTAGTATCTGACCATGCAGGTACAGGTAGTAATTCAAAATAGCATCGCGTTAACAGATAGTTTTCGTTAGTAATTACGGCATTGCCGTTGAGTTGAAGCTTAAAATATTAAAATTATTTAACCCTCAACTATTTGTAAAAATATATTTTTGTAACGTATACTGGGTCGGAAGGTTAACGTTGATGTAACGTCTATCGTTTTAAATAAATGATGATTTTTTCTTCTTATATTTTTGTAATTGATTTCTAGTTGTATTAGAAGAACCTTCGGCAGAGGATCTGGAAAGTGAAGCTAACCATGCAGGTAAGACTTCAAGATAGCAATGCATTGCATTAAAACACATTAATAACACATGACATCAATCTGTTAAAATGAGTTGTGTTGTGTTATTGTAATTAAATTGTGATTTTTGTATTGTATTGTATTTCTTCTTTTTGACTCTGTTTCTGGTACATTCATTTCATTTCTAAAGTCAAACAGTTGATTGATTCTAATTGATTTCTAGTTGAACCTGAAAAACCTTTAGTGGAGGATTTGGAAAGAGAGCGCAACCATGCACAAACAGGTAAGAATTCAAATTCAAAATAAATAGCAATACATTATATGTACAGTAATAGTAATAACAAACACGTATGTTATCAATCTGTTAAAATTAAAATGCGTTGTGATTTGTTTTTGTCATTAAATTGAGATTTCTGTAATAACAAAAATTATTATTATTGTATTGTCTTTGAGTCTTTCTGTTCCTAGTACATTTTACACTACAGTAAGACAGTTTATTGCTTCTTATTGATTTCTAGTTGAAGCTGAAGATCGTTTAGTGGAGGATTTGGAATTGGAAAGAGAACCTAACCATACACGTAAGAATACAAAATGACAACAATACTTATGCCATCAATCAGTGAGAATGCGTTCTGGGTTTCTCATTGAGTTTGAGTTGAGATTTTATTGCATCTAATTGATTTGTAGTTGAACCCGAAGAACCTTTGGCTGAGGATTTGGAAAGCGAGTTGGAAGATTTCATTGCCAGATACGAACCTGCCCAAACCCCGGTCCAGCCCGAAAATAAATCCACCTTGAGCCAAAAAGAATTTGATTCAATTTTTGATGTGTCAATTCAAGAAGGAAGAGCAGACTCAGAAACGCAAGAGATTCCAAGTAGTACACTGGATGATGAGGTAAGCCAGCTTTATATCTGCTTCTGTTTCGCTAAATACATTTTCGAGTATATTGTGCTAGCCTGTGAATTTTCTAATATATTTAAAGGAGAGTAGAAATTCTGACGTTGAAATTATTTTCGAGCGCTCGACATGTGATGGGGAAAAAATTGATGAAGATTTTGAGGAAGAGGGCAATGTCGAAACTCACGGACAGAATGCCCATGAAATATCAGACGAACGTGAAGACGCGACTGATGTGAGTCTAGTTGTCAACGTCAGTGACAAGTCGGTTCTACGAAGTCCACATGACCCACTGAATGAGAGTGAGAGTATTTTGAGTTTCGAGAATGGTGACTATGAAGAAGAACAAGATGATGTGCCAGAACTTGCTGGCGTTGTTAAACCGACGAAATTTGTAAGTAATTTTGTGTTTAATTAGTTAAATAATTATTATGATTAACAGATTAACATTCTTTTCGATTTTCGCCATTTCGCCCATTCATTATTTCACTATCACCAATTTACAGTGTTTTCAATCTCATGGGACTACATACCGGGTGAACCAAAGCCAGCCGTTTATTCGTCCTAATTTCCTCAGTTTTAACATTATATAAAAAGTGAGATAGCCATTTTGTTCAAAATTTAATTGCGCGTCTTATGAGCCGAAAATATTCTTTTCGAAATTTCAAAAAAAAATTGAAATTATTTTTATCGAAATTTATTTTTGAAAAATTTTGAAGGTCTTGAGAATCTTTGGGAGTTTTTGAAATTTTTGCAGCAATCAAAATTTCAGTTGACAACGCGCGCTGTAAAGCGCGCAGCGCATTCGGAGATAGCTCAAAAGACGCGCAATTAAATTTCGAATAGATTGACTAACTCACTTCTTATATAAAGTCAATATGGAGAAAATTAGGACGAATAAACGGTTGGTTTTGACTCACCCTGTATTTCTGGTAATGTAAGTGTGTATTGTATGTATGTATTGTTCAGACAGGTTTTTTAAATTGGAACCTTCCTGTCTTCTGTACATACCGCTCAAATGAATATCCTTTTAAGGTATGGAGTACGGAGCCCAATTCCTTAAAATATGTGTACTTGACATACGCCGACTTCTGTCAATACTTAACGAATTACCATTTTCCAGGGATGGGAAATCTGTCTGCCGAAAAATATCTCCCAACCCTTAAGTATTACGGGCATGGGGCGGAAAACCTCCTCTTCATGCTCTTAATGTTAAACCAATTTTTCTCCTCCTAACCTCGTTATGTCGTTTTGAGTATGACACATTGTCCACCCCTCCCATTTTCTATTTCTTATAATCCATGATTCAATTATTTTGAAGGGGGTCAAGTATGGGGGTGGGTCTATAATATAGATAATATAAAATAATATAAATATTTAAATATTTACCCCAAAAGGGGTTATTAGACCGCCCATCCCTGATCCCATACTTTCTTGAGGGGGTCTGCGGGTACTCAACAGCATTGAGGTCTCGGTGTACGAGTAACTGATCGACAACGCAAGTAATTCGTCTTGAGTGGTCAGACTCGCAGATGCGCCGGCCCGTTTTTTGATTATTTAGTTGGAGTTTATGTCCTACTCCATCCAGAGAGAGAGAGAGAGTAGAGATAGGTTTCTTTCAATTCTTTCTCTTCTATTCCGTGAATTCCGTCCCTTAATTTTATTCGATTATGATTTGCAGGATGTATTGCGTTTGCCTAGGTTTCGGTTTTTGTTCCTTCGGTCTAGAAGTTCATGCTCGTTGCAATTATTAAACCATGCATTCTCAACTCTTTCAGTTCAAACGAACCAGTGCGTGTCCAACGGACGAAGGTGCTGTCGGCAGTCAGAGTTTATATTACAGTTTTGATGAACCAGCTTCTCTCTCCACATTTCAAACTCCTCAGAAGGGTGCAGCGGGTGACCGTGACGATGAGGAGGAATATGCATCCTTTGAGAACGATATGTCGAAGGTATTACGAAGTATATTTATTTACATATAAAATACTTACGTATCTTAGTAACAAGTAAGTGGTCAATTTCATCTCCTTAAGTATAGAAGCAGAGAGCATGATTTGGAAAATGACTACCGGAGAACTTTGGTAGAGCCACGGGGCTGTATTTGGAAATCAGAGAACTGGACACAGGGCTCAATTAGAGACCGGACCGGGCCTTACCAGAAGTTCTACGGTATGCTAAAATCGGAAATTTTGACCGGGCTGCTGTATTAGAGATCGGGTTCAATTAGACCGGGCTTTACCAGAAGACTCCGGCACATACGAGCACTCCCGTCTAGGAGTGGATAGAGGAATTTTTTCACTCCTTAAAGGCCGGGATTAGTCGTATTAGGGTTTGGATTCAAACTCTTGAGGCAGTGCTGCTCACTCGACTCGTTCATGTCGTCACTCCCTTCCCGGGCACATGATTGGTCTTAATATTTAGTTCGGCGACAGGTTTCCCTATTTGTCTGTTTCTCTGATAATCTTTACTCTTAATAACGTGAAATCGATCACTTCTTACACTATGAATTACAATATTTTCAATATTATACTTAAATATATGTATATATCATTGTTTATGTTTACGCCAAGTTAACTTGATTCTTCTTTTTTTTTCAATTGTCAAGGTGGTCGATAATAAAACAAATAACGAATTTGAACAAATGGATGAAAGTAACGAGAATTACGATGGGCCAACTGACCGGGATGTCACGAGTGACGTTGATTTACCCCTTACAGAAGTCACAGATCGGAGCTTCACTCTATTTTCGACCCAAGAAGTCGAGACCGGGACTTCGGTATAACTATAACAACACATGAATCTTTTTCTTTCCTTAACTTAACAGTGATTCGTTTAAATTCCAAATTTATCGTAATCAATGTCTGTGTTTAGATGAGTGGAAATGGACACCCAACGGCAAGAGAAATTGGGGTTGAAATCGACGAAGATATTGACGATGAAACAGATCGGAGTTTCACACTATTTTCGACCCAAGAAATCGAGACAGGGACTTTGGTATGTAAGGACAAGCCTGGACTAGAAGAAATGAATCAATTTTATTTTGACTGTAGTCCATAGTCCTTTTAATTCTCTAATACATTGTAAACAATATATATGTTTAGATAAATGGAAACGGACACGTAATGGCAAGCGAAGTTGGGGTTGAAATCAAAGAAACAGTTGGTGATTATGAAGTCACAGATCGCAGGTCCGCTCTATTTTCGACCCAAGAAGTCGAGACCGGAACTTTGGTACGTATGACTAGCCTCGACTCGAATAGAATCAATTCTATTTTCCTGGTCGTACTCGTAATCCATAGTCCATTTAATTCTCTAACACATTGTAAACAATATATGCGTTTAGATCAATGGAAGCGGACACGCAATGGCAAGCGAAGTTGGGGTTGAAATCAAAGAAACAGTTAGTGATTATGAAGTCACAGATCGCAGGTCCGCTCTATTTTCGACCCGAGAAGTCGAGACCGCGACTTTGGTATGTATGACATGCCTCGACTCGAATAGAATCAATTATATTTTATTTGTTGTAATCTATAGTCCATTTAATTTTCTAACATTGTAAACATTTAGATAAATGGAAGTGGACACGCAATGGCAGGCGAAGTTGGGGCTGAAATCAAAGAAAGTATTGGTGATGAAGTCACAGGTCGGACGTTCGCTCTATTTTCGACCCAAGAAGTAGAGACCAGAACTCTGGTACGACAAAACTAAAAACTGAATAGAATCAATTTTATTTTCTCTGAATTATCTATCGAATATTGTTTAACTTCCTAACGTATTGTAAACAATGTCTATGCTTAGATAAATGGAAATGAACGCCCAATGGCAAGAGAAGTTGAGACTGGAGACGACGAAGATATTGACGATGACAGCGGCCCCGATCACATGACCTTGAACGTTCAAGAGCCAGAAGTGGCAACCGTCGAAAGCCAGAAACTCAGGGTCAGTGAAAGTCAGTCGATTTCCACTGAAATTAACTCTCAGGAGGTGACGTTTCCAGTAGACGTCGGCGAAATCAATCAACTTGATGTTTCGAATTTATTAACAGTAAGCCGATTTATTCACCAGCGGAAATTGTAAACAGTATAATAATAGTGCCTTGGTACGCGGTACATTTTCTATCCGGTTGAAGATTTATGAGTATATTTTAATTTGATTTCACTCTTGCAGGGAAATGAGGACCAAAGCCCTCGAGCAGTAGTTTCTCCTCCAAAATCTACCAAAGGAGCTCTGAAGAGTTTCAGTGATACGCCGAAGCGGATGTCAGCATCCGACTTGCTGTCTCTCTGTGGGAAGAAAAGTCTTCGTATTTCTCTTGAGAGGTTGTCTTTGAAAGGTTTAAGTGAATCAGAGAGTGATGGTGAGGTTGACATTCCCACTTCAAGGCCCACACGAAAAACAAGTGAAGTCAAAACAGTTAACAGCAAGGGCATTGTAACGGAGAAACGTCCTCGACTTAGTGTTAAAGGTAGACCGTTGGAAGAAATTGTCGACCAAGAACCAGAGACATCCAGTACAGTACCAGTTACAAAAAACAAAAGTGTCAAGGTCACATTGCAAGACAAGAAAGGAGAAGTGTCAGAGAAGTCCGTTGCCCGAACGACTCGTACTAGAAATGGGAAGGGAATAAAAGTCCCGTTAATTGATTCTTCGACAGAAATTGAGGCATCAACGTCTAGAAAAGCCCGAAAGCGGACTTTGCAAGAGAAAGTAGTCGTAGTCTCACCTCCGAAGCCTTTGAAAGGTTTAAGTGAATCAGAGAGTGATGGTGAGGTTGACATTCCAGTTTCCACCACTTCAAGGCCCACACGAAAAACAAGTAAAGTCAAAACAGTTAACAGGAAGGCCAGTGTAACGGAGGAACGTCCTCGACGTGGTTTTAAAGGTAGACCATTGGAAGAAATTGTCGACCGAGAACCAGAGACTTTCAGTACAGTACCAGTTACAAAAAACAAAAGTGTCAAGATCACAGCGCAAGACAAGAAGGGAGAAGTGGCAGAGAAGTCCGTTGCCCGAATGACTCGTACTAGAAATGCGAAGCGAATAGAAGTTCCGTTAATTGATTCTTCGGTGGAAATTGAGGCATCAACGTCTAGAAAAGGCCGAAAACGGACTTTGCAAGAGAAAGTAGTCGTAGTCTCACCTCCGAAGCCTTTGAAAGGTTTAAGTGAATCAGAGAGTGATGGTGAGGTTGACATTCCAGTTTCCACCACTTCAAGGCCCACACGAAAAACAAGTAAAGTCAAAACAGTTAACAGGAAGGCCAGTGTAATGGAGAGTCGTCCTCGACGTGGTGTTAAAGCTAGACCGTTGGAAGAAATTGTCGACCAAGAACCAGAGACTTCCAGTACAGTACTAGTTACAAAAAACAAAAGTGTCAAGGTCGGATTGCAAGACAAGAAGGGAGAAGTGTCGGAGAAGTCCGTTGCCCGAACGACTCGTACTAGAAATGCGAAGGGAATAGAAGTCCCGTTAATTGATTCTTCGATGGAAATTGAGGCATCAACGTCTAGAAAAGCCCGAAAGCGGACTTTGCAAGAAAAAGTAGTCGTAGTCTCACCTTCGAAGCCTACGAAAGCCAAGAAAGCAAAGAGCCCAATCCTAAAGAAGACGACAGTGAGTCCCCGAAGACTAAGGACGAGACAAACGAAGGTTTGAATATGTAAATGCAACCGGAAAAATAATTTATTTAATTAAGGACAAGATGAGCTTTGTTCCCATATACGACATGGTCACATTTTTGCATTTAGTTATGATGAGTGTAGTTTTTCTGTACGATAGATAGACGAAGGTTGGAAGGTTGTATAGTATGTTTAAAATTCTCAATTCTTTTCGTCAGCAGCACAGTAGAAACTATAAATTAATATGACTTGTTGAATTTGCTAAACATTCGGTGCAGTAAATCCAAATGAATTATGTTACACAACTGAACTGACTAGGCTCAAAAAACGAAATGTTCCTTCTCCCTCCGACGCATTAGTGTCACCTTAGTGTCAATTCTTCAAATGGATTAACTTAATTGAATAAAACGGGAAGTTCAACAAACACAGATTGCTGTTTTTATTATTAGATTTCAAATTCAATTCATTTGTTTAGTCTTAGTGTCAGCCAGCAGTCGTCATATTCTACCTAAAATTATATTGATAGAAACTGAAAACAAACGTTAATATGGAGTACGAAGAAAACGCAAGCACTGGATTTGAATAAACTAAAGCTAAAGATTTTGCACATCCACAGTTTTACCCTAACGATTCGTAATTTCTTCCCGAATTTTACTACTCGTACTACTTGTTTCTTGTGTGATTGTTTCGCTAACTATTAATGGATCTCTGACCCACATGTCGACTGTCTTGAGCACGTGGGCTGAGGTGGCCAGATTTGCCAGAATATTTTCCACATCCCAATGTTTTTTTAGTAGGGCGTGGTCTAAATTGAAAGGACCGTATTTAATGCATCTAATTTTTGTACAGGTAGCAGTGCTCCTCAAACGAATGCCGAATTCGTGAATTAATGTTTTCAAATAGTCTTCATTTTCATTCACAACTTGCACTTCTGAAAGTTCCGATAAACAAAATCAGTAAGTAATATGATATGCCATGCGACTAGATTTTAATTTCAGTAGTTCGCTCGTTACCTATTTCAAAGTCGGGCAGGTCGAATTTAATACATTTTAAGGAGTAGACGACTGGTTCACTGCTTCCATCTGGTCGTACAAGCCCTTGGCTGGCCAGTTCGTAGGCTCGATCACTGTTAAGCTGAACACCTGCGGCTCTATTCGTTTAAAAATACATCATTAGACTTTCGGTAAAAAACTGCACTGGATGGTATCGTTCATACGTACTGAAACATCGTTCTCTGATGCGAGGCTTGAGAGGATGAAAGTAGTCGATCAAGGAGATATTTTTTTATGTGATGAAAAGTAGATTTCTCCACAATTTTCCCTGTATGGAACTGTGTTTCCGTTGCAGTACCAAATCGTCCGGACACAATATAAGCTCTTATCCATCTGCTTTCAAGTATTCTTCTGGCAATCCATCCACCCTCACTCATGAGCCCTAAGACTGTAGAATTATTGTTAAACTTCTTTGTTATGAATTTTGAACAAAGTATAATTATAATTTATTGTAAAAATTATCACTAACGCGCGATGCCGGAGGAATCTCTTCCTAAGTAACTTGCGCTGATCACTTTAAGATCTTGCCGTTGATATCGTGGACCAACAACCAAAGGATGATCTGCAAAGCTCGGACCCTTCACAATTTCAATTATGTCCGGTCCATCTTGAATCCGGCCCACAATTTCTACACCAGGATCATGTATTGAGAGAGGTGTTTCATTAGCCTTTCGGCCGTCTTCCAATCGACGGAATTGCACAACTGTTTGAGGTTCTCGGCAAGCCATGGTATTCAAGTCTACGGTTTTCAAAAAATTACAATACAACCTTTTTTTATCCCGTCTGTGCATTTAATCGTTTTAAGAAATATATTTTATCAACCTTTGCAAAGCAAGTTCTTGACATCCTTGATTAGGTTTTGGACGGTAATATTCTTTGGTTTGTAGACGCAAATGATTCCATGAAGGTAATTCCACGCAGTCGTAGCTTCCTTGATCAGTGCAATTTTCGACATATTGAATCTGTACTTCCAAAAACTACAAACGTAAAAAACAATCAGTACGGATTTCTTGATACGTGTTAAAACGTTGTTCGATTTGTATCGCCTAATCCTGCGCTCTGTCTAATGTACTTTCCGATGTCGTTCTCCTTCTATTCGGTTCAGCGAGGTAAGTTTATAGAATTCGAAGTCTCTAAAAATCCATCGAGGTCTTTGCACTAGTTTGAGTAGATTAGAACATAATTTATTATTGAACTGAATGACAAAGTTTAATTGTGAGTCAAAATGAAGCAAACAATCAATTTTGAATTTTGTCAAGTTCATGTTGACCTGGTTTTTCGAATAAGTCATTTAATTTAACTTAGACAGGCGTGACTAAAACAAAAATAACATGTTCAAGACCAAAACATGGGTCATGGGTTAATTCAAATTCAAACCATTACCTCTTTATTCCATTATGGATCAACCATTAACATCAAGCATCATATATCGTAAATATTAAACCGACAAACAAAAATTACTCACAAAAATTTGATTGGATAATCATTTCGATTTGACATTCTCCTAAAATTAACTAAAATAAGAACATAGGTAAGATCATATGTGCTGACTGACGCAATATTTTTAGGACTAAAGACCTAAAATATTATTAGCACGGATTTTATGAAGTAGACTAGAAAAATAAAACAGTGAATTCTAATAGTGGTTCGGCAATGGTTTAACCAGGCACGATTTCTAGAATAACATCTAAGCGGTTCCGACGGCAGCAACATATCCCTTGTTTGAAAGTATTCCTCTTGATTTTACATGAATTTGATAACGAAGAACCCATTTAGCCTCCCACTTAGATAATTTTTCGATTTCTTGCGTATTGTTATCTTGTATTGGAACGCCAGACTCAAATTGTTTCATTAGGTGTTCAAGTTTCTCTTCCGGGAGTATATCTGATTTAGAGACAAAAAAATGGAGTATATTATTAACTGGATGTAGGAGACATAAACATTAATTTGGAATATCTTACTGATCGGATCACTGTGTGTCAATAATTGTATGTCTTCTTGTTTGGAAAAGTCAGAGAGTTCTGGAGGAACCACGCAGCACGATGCCAAGTTAATTTGGACGATGCTAGGTTTCACTGCAGCCCAAGAGTACAACTGAATAAAGAGTTGTGTGTCTACATCACACAAACCAATCATTTTCGCTTTCCCCGAATTCACAAATTCCTCAAGAACAGACCAAGCAGTTTTCATCATGTCTAAAGTAAGACGAGTAGTTTCGGATTGTCCAGCGAAAGAAATGACGAGAGTATCAACATAATCCACAAATGTATTTTGCAGTCCTGCAGAATGTTTTACTTCATTATTACTGTTTGATAGATAATATAACGATATAAGTAAAGTAACAATCGAGGGTGAGTGATAAAGAGCTCGGTTATACGTTGGCAAAACAAAGTTGTAACTATAATAAATATAAGTGACAAGTGTAAAAGTAGACTATCTAAAAAATCGACGGGAATGACCAATTACCAATTTCATTTCATAATCGAGTTCCGTAATAAACAAATACTAATATACTAGTTAGTATAAATATTTAAGAACCTACCACGGCGAACGGCTGCCCTTATTTCATCGCTATTTAGAGAGTACAGAAAAACTTTGAGTGTAATTTTCAGCTCAAGTCTATCTTCTTTCACAGCGCCGCCATTTTCCTCCGAGATCTGTATAAAGCAATTGAAGGGGTTCGTGAAATAATAGTTTGTTTCATCTCTTAAATAAAATGAGGCTAGTCAAAACTGAAGATTCTTACCTCAAATGATTTTTCGTTCGAGTAAGAGTTAACCAATTCCTTTTGACTCTCTAGGCAAGACTTCAGAGTTTCATATAACTGCACAATTAGAGTAAAACAAAAAAATTAATGCATGAATTTCTGTCGTAATTTAATTCATAGATCTGAAAATGCTACGAGTACTTACTTCTTCTGCTGCTGCCTCGCTGCCCTTCTTGAAAATAGATTTATTGAGAACGTTGCCCGATGAGATGATAACTTCCCGACTTGGACTCATTTCCAAAAACTTTCAAAATCACACGTGCTTTGTTTTAATCAGTCTGTTCTGTACAATTGGAAAGGAATCCAAGTTCTTCAAATTAATTTCTGTGATAAGTTTTCCTTTCCAATCCAAAAACTTCCCGATTTCCTTTCGAATTACTAACTACTTATGACTTATTAATTTCCTGTGATGCTTAACCAAAAAGTGGTTAGAAGATTCCGAAATTATTTGTATTTTACCTTCGCTACAATTTTGCTGTAACAATTCGTCACCAGGTCACAACCGACAAGTTTCTTAGAATGAGAACAAGAAAGTACTAATCAAGACTTGATAAACTTACTGATTAATCAGAGCTCCATGTATTAGCCTAATAACGTGACCGCACTTCATAAACCACACTCAAGAAAGTAGGGCAAAAAATTTTAGGGCAAGAAAATCTTGACTTCCATGACCTTCAGCTTCTACTGATTAAATAAATTATCTTACCCGCTTTTGGTCGAGAGTCGAGACCTTGGTCGCCTTTTATCTCTTCTCTGCAATGACGTAAGACGTTGATTGATTGATGACGTAAAATTGAATGACTGGAACAGCTATTTCACAATGATTAAAAATTAGTGATTGATCACTTTTTAACCGCATGCATGTGCGTATTCAAAGAAACGATATTTTAAATTTTGGTGGAATTTGACTTCCCATGATTCATCCCAATAGATCCATCCAGAAGGTCCACATGGGCCGTACATGTAAACTCCGCCCGGCGCGATCGCTCAGAAAGCGGCTTATGGTATGGTTGACGGTTACCGTTTTATGGTACCACTTCAAAAATTGTTAAACTCATTTTCTTATCAAATTCGTTCAATTAATCGGTCGCTAAACACAATCAAACCTCTTAATAACAACAGACTCTTGGAATGCGTCGAGTTCATTTTCAGGTGGATTTTAAGATAATTCTAGTATTCCGGGGGGCGTATTTCCATACCCTACTGTATCTCGGCACTTTTAGCCGCGTAGCATTGCTTCCACATAATGTAATGTGTATTGT
>JAQGCA010002548.1:0-13628 GCA_034698945.1 Protaphorura quadriocellata | reverse complement strand
TAATGTATTGCCATGCCCTTTCTGTCAATCCATTCCCTTGGCCCTTCGTTCGACTTGTTTTTTTTTTCTCAGAAAGTTGGTAAAGTAACCAAGAAACCATTTCTTCCTTGAATCAGAATGGGTGGAATTTAATAGTAAGAAAAAGGTAGAATAACAGCAAAACAACATCAAAAGAAAGAATCGAAAAAAAAAACCTTGAGTTGGGTGAGTGAATCAATCATTCGGCCAGACCGGGCCAAAAACCCCGTAAAATGAAAAAAATTCCATCGTCGTCGTTTGATTGCCCGAAAACAGTCCTTAAGTACCAAAAGTACCCTACCCTTACCATACAGGCTTTATAGGTACATTACATTTATAACGCTTGTACTTAATGATGTATCTAATTCTTCATTTATATTTGAGTGGAGGTCAAATTGCCCCTTGGTTCACTGACCTTTTATCACATGCCCTTATACAAACTCAAAAGGGCCCATTTATATGTAATGTATTAATATAAAATAAAATATAACCCTTTCCTTTCAACCTTCTTTTTGTCCTTTTTTCTTTCCATGTATGGTCTGGTAAATATAAAACCATTAGTGTGTATTCGGACACTAAATAATTCATTGGAAATAGATTTCAGTCGAAAAAGCAATATGTTCGATGGATGGATTCAAAAAGAAAGGGCCTTCGAACTGTGGCCATTATTTGATACCTAACCCTTTTTCTCTCCTTACAATTTACAAATAATAAAATCCTACACATTCGACATTCTAATCCGTAGCAGACCGGATTGGACGGACCATGAAAATTTTCCGATTTCAATTTAAACACACAATCTATTGTGCGTGCACTAGACCGCACGCACGCACACAGACCTTGTCCACATGCGCAGATTATCAATTCATTGCGCGGGTGTAATAAATTGTGACACCTGCCCATGCGCGTATGCTGCATGGTGAAAATGGCAGATGGAAAATGACAGAAATTAAAAAATTGAGTCCTAAATAAAACACATTCATTAGTTGACAATGACAGTCGACGTATTATCGTAAAAACAGGGGTTGTAGCCTTCCAAAATAGGTCACCCTAGTAGTAGCAGGATTTCCTTCCTAAAAATGGGCCATCGACCCCGAAAATCCCGTTAGTAGCACGAAAAGATGCAGACATGCCCATCAGGTATGGTCAGGTATGGTATGCCCCCCCCCCCCCTAAGCCGAGGGAAAAGGTGGCAAAAGGTGGCCCCCTTTGGCCAGGCCTGTAGGCCCGACCCATGCAAAATACCAGGCCTGGTGAGCCCCTCTATGAAATTTCTAACTCTGCCCCCCCCCTAAAACATAGGGGTTGGGCATGTCCGCTCTCAATGCTTGGATAAGTTATGTTAAATGATTAATATTATTGTGAATTATTATGATTACCATATTATTTTGTTACAACCCTACATTTCAAAACGGTCCGTAAAACTAAAACGCGGTTATCTCACAGAAAATCTAAAAAAGTACTTTTCAAAGAATATACTGAAAAATTGAAGAATTAAAATGAAATCACTGTACTGTAGATAATTTACCTCTCCAGGTGGTAAAACCTCTTGTCGCCAGCGATTGTCAATTATGTTGGCTCTGTACCAATTCAGTCGGACTTGAGAATCCATTTTTCGTCTTCAATTTTTCCACTTCTCCCAAACGAATTCGTCACAGCGTCTAGTTATTCGGCTCCTTAGCTCTTGAGACCAATCTTGTCAAAGCGTCAAGCGTCAACTGATAAACTTTGAAAATTATTTTAGGCACCCGACCGAAAATAAACTCAAGTCGAGAATTTAATTCAGATAAATATTATTTCGCGCGTTTTTCTCTATGCATCGGCGCGGCGCCGCGGCAGCAAAACATAAGTCATGATTTTGACACGTGAATTTTGATATTTCCATTTATCGGAGAGAACGGGTGACATTCTGACGTCAAGGGATGGAAGTTTCCTCTGGACCTTGACGTTCTTTTCTACTTTACTTCCCAAGGAAGGAAGCGAAAGTGAAAGTTTTATTCAGTTTTGAACATATTTTAGACAATTTCATTATTTCATTCATTTTTTGGGATTTCGAAATCACTGATTGTCTGTCAGTTGCTCATCTCTTGGTCTCGTGCTCTGACCTGACTCGTCGTCTTCAATCGTTTTTAATTGAAGACTGTCGAGTGTCACGGAATCTCCGCCTGCAACGCAACGTTTATTTAACGTCTTGCGTTATAATTTGTCCGGCCTTTGACCTTTGACGAGCTAACAGGCGACTGGGTACAGGTGATAAGTCAAAGTTTGTTATCAATTTTAATTAGAATTAAGTTTCCTGTGCTGTGGTCGAGTCGTATGTGAAGTATAAGTTTTTCGTAGGACTTTTTATTTTTTAGTCCGCTAAACTATGAACTATTTATTGTATTTATTTAACTGAAATTGAAAGCACATTTCCATTGTGAAATTATTCACTCCAATCCACAGTCAGTCGACTGTCAACTTTGTCAAGATCAAACTTTAGTGTACCTACGATTAGTGGTGTGCATTTCATTCTGTTCTGTATGTAATAGTTGACACTGGGACTGGACGTACTTCCGCATGTGGTGTGGTGTAATAATGGTCGGTTTAGTGTTACTTGTTACATTTGAACATAACTGAATATAAATGAATTTTTTGTTATATATATTATATTATATATGTTATATTAAATTGAAAAAAAAACTAAATTCAATAGCAAATATTATTCAACATTTCTAAACGTTCGTCCGTCGCTTCAACGGCTTACATATTGTAATTATATTTTTCTTAAATAGGAGTTTGCGGAATTCACATTGGCTGGTATAAGGTGGCCACCATCATTCTTAACCAAAATCAACCCTCCCTCAATGATTAACACGGTTGGAACAAATTTACTGCATTTTTTGAAGAATGCATGTCGGACTTACGGATCTACTTCAGCAGGGACTGTAAGTTCAATACTAATATTACTAATACTGAAATATGTTAGAAAAAAGAATTTCAATGATTCAATGTAGCTGTAGGTTACTTTTTTTATTTTAATTTTTGTTTATCACTTTCCGGATCAAATTTTCCTTCCTGTGTCTTAATTCACTGCAATACAGGTTGTTCCATAATTATGTCCATCTCATTTCCAAATAGTAGTATTGGTCACGTTTTGACGAATACCGAATTTGGATTGGAGTATCTATAATATACTTTGTGGCCAAGTATCTATCTCCCTGGAATGGTGTTTTTTTAAGCGAAATTGGCCTTATATCTTCTAAATATCGATTTGACTAAATATCAAGTATTCGATATTCTAAAATATACAATCGACTTACTTGGTATATGTCTTGTCGTCTTAATTCTCTTAATGTTGAAATTATTTATAGATACTTTAATACTGAGACATTATTAATTATGGAGTAACACTGTTACTGTCACACAAATAGTAAACACTAATTGCCAATTTCCTCAATCATATCTAACCCTGTATTATCCAGTCCCGGTTCCTGTTGCTTGTCAGTTGCAGTGCATGTCTCAGCAATACCCCAATATCAATGTCATGACGTCATGAGTCCAGTCGTTTGTGTGTTTGTTTTTTGTAAGTAGTTACACAACTACGTTTACTAAGTAAACGACGACACTACTTACTCGTGGCTTACGCAATCCGAGCACCTGTTTGATTTAACAAAAGTCTCAACCGCACTGATTTCATTATAATATTGGACAATTTGTCAGATAACTATCACACTTGACTTTTTCAAGTTGGAAGGATTGTTGTGCTATTAACTTTTAATAAAATCACATTTGCGGACTTGTGTGCGCACGTGCTTCTAATAAGAGTTTTGTGGTTAGCTCATATTTTAATTGATAGAACTTGTCGATGAACACTTTTTAACTCAAACCAGATTACCACGTGATTGTTTTGTTCCTGACCGAATGGCCGAGTGTGGCATGCACTCCTATTCTCTGTTTCATTACCAATTATTATTTACCCTTGTTCAACCTGGAATTTTAGATGTGACAATTTTTATTCATGCCGTGCCTCGAGTGTAGTAGTCAGAATAGAGAGATAAATTCGCTTTCAAAAATGAGGAAAAGAAAGGTGCAATGTTACTCCCCTTTTAGTCAGTATTGTACGGGTAGTGTATAGTGTTACTGTTGAATCTAACATGACCGTTATGACTGCAACTGCTGCCTCTTCCTTTTCTGTCCGACACCTCTTTGATCTGGACGGTGATGAACAAAGGAGTGATTGGAATGAATGGAAAAAGGTTTCCTTTCGGGTTTTGTCAACGCGTCCTCCAAACCCACAACCGACATTTCCGAAACGAGTGAGAATCGTAGAAGTTGGCCCAAGAGATGGACTTCAAAATGAAACAGTAAGATTACTATTTTACCACTATTTATAAACACAATTTTGGTTATGGGTGCATCGTTTATATACTTTGTTTATCCAGTTTTTAGTACCAACTTCCTGTAAAGTTGAATTCATTAATCGTCTCTCAGAAACTGGGCTGCAAACCATCGAGGTTACAAGGTACATTTTGAATCTCAAGGTTCCTTTACTTGAATGATTCGCTGTCGTGTCTCTAATATAATATTATTGACTTTTTGCAGCTTCGTTTCTCCTAAATGGGTGCCTCAAATGGGGGATCACTCTACCGTGTACAATCAAATTGAAAAGAAATCAAATGTGAACTATCCTGTACTTGTTCCAAACGTCAAAGGCCTTGAATCAGCTGTAAGTTGTATCCATAATTAATCATAAATTATTGAAATATATTTAAAATACGATATAACTTTAAGACGAAAGAGGGTAAAAGTCATATCATGCACACCGAAAAGTCATGCTGTCACCGCTCGTATGATCCAATACAACCCGCGCACACCTTCAATGAGCTATGAGCTAATCACTCCAAATATCAATTGTTTATCTGTGGCATTTGTTGGATTGAATTTTCGGTTTTTTGAAATTCAAGTCAAGTGCTTGACTAATCGTATGTTTACTTTCTAGATTGCAGCTGGTGTAAAGGAGGTAGCGATATTTGGTGCTGCGTCCGAATCGTTCAGTCAAAAAAATATCAATTGTTCTATCGCTGATTCCCTCGCCAGATTCGAAGGCGTAAGTAACGGTCAACGTTTTTGTGTTTGTTAGTCTAAGCGCTAATTTGTAAAATTCGGGACCACAAATTATACGTGAATTTTCAGTTCTATTTTCTTTGTCCCGTCGACACTATTCCTGCGGAAATTACTTTTGCCTCCTCCGCCCCGGTATCGAACCGTTAACACATAAAATTAAAATTAAACTAATTTTCAACTCATTTTAATCAAAGAGTCAAAACATTGTTCCCTTACTTGGAACAAGCTATAAATTATATTGTCGAAGTCCAGTGGTTATAAAATACGCATTGATTCAGATTCGTCGTAAGTCAAGATATCGTTGTGAATATTCATGTGGTATAATTATTTGCTTGGATTGATTGTGTCAGGTCGTTAGCCTTGCGAAGAAACACAATATTCGAGTTCGGGGTTACATATCTTGCGTCTGTGGCTGTCCTTATGAAGGTGCAATTGCTCCTTCAGCCGTTGCAGTGCTAGCGAAGAAAATGTATGACATGGGTTGTTACGAAGTCTCACTCGGGGATACCATCGGGATTGGTACGCCTGGTTCAATGCGAGCAGTTCTAGAAGAAGTTCTAAAGGTGTTGCCCATCGAAGTTGTCGCAGTTCATTGTCATGACACTTATGGTCAAGCCTTGCCGAATATCCTCACAGCTCTCGAGGTAAGGCCGGACTACACAATCACACAAATTGATCAGCTAATCTCGTCAAAGTCATGAGACGTTAATTTATCGTTATTATATTTAGATGGGAATTGGAGTCGTGGATGCTTCTGTCGCTGGTCTTGGTGGATGTCCATACGCGGTCGGAGCGAGTGGAAACGTTTCAACGGAAGACGTCGTATATATGCTACAAGGAATGCAAATTGAGACTGGAATTGATCTCCGAAAACTTCTCTCTGCGGCAGAATATATTTGTTCAGTTTTGAATAGGACAACAAGTTCAAAAGCAGGGCTGGCCTTGTCTAAATCTAAGAAGGGTTAACCGAGCGTTATATAAGTTTGAATCTGTTTTGCCTCTAGCGCAGAAAAGTAGTCTGAAATAACTTTTAATTCTGTCAATTTTATGTTAGAAAGTTTTTACGTTCGGTTGTATATTTTGGTTCACCAAATCCAAATTATAAATTATTCAAAAATTTTAGAATTTTTGGACTTTTATTTTGGATGATGACGAACACAAGGACGAAAAATGTAAATAATATTTCCAAACAAATGTTCGTGTCACGCTAAATAGTATCCCGAAAATTTATTTTTTCTATTTCGAATTACTGTATTAAACGGAACAGTACCCAGAATGATCTTATTTTTAGTTAATCCGACGTCAGTCAAACTTAGTAGTTACCAAGTCAGACTGCTGTTCTAAAAGTGTAACGTTTTGTGATAATATGTCTAGGATTATCGGACGAATGGCTACAATAGCTAGGACTTCCAGAGAAGTGAGCAAGCTGACAATTACGCGAGAGAACTTTTGAAATAGAGAATAGAAGGATGACAAATTGTCCATACTTCAGAGAAATTAGGACTAATTCGAGTGTAACAACTGTTTAAAATTTTAACTCACGACTTTATTTTTAGTTAACACACCGATCTTAGCTTAAACCATTAATAATGTAGCAGCACAATTCAATGTTTTTAAAATTATACGATGAAACGATATTGATGGTGTAGTGCTTCAAAAATATAACCGTTCCTATCTTAACAAACGAATGGGTATTGCGGAAAACATCTTAAACATCTGAGAGGACTTCGAGATCGAGGAATTTGAATAAAAAGCAATATTATATATTTAAACTGGTAACGAATTATTTTTTTCTCAGTACAGACTTCGCGGGCAGACTCAGTCAGAATCACTGCTGTCTTGAGCTAAGCAATTCTTCCGGAAAAAAGCTGGTTAGATGAAAAGGCAGATTGTAGAAGGCGTACACCCGCTTTAAATTTCAATTTGAAATCTTTGGTCCCAATTAGATTGATATTGGACGTTCATTGCCTTGGACGGAATCCCTTCCTACAACTCTTGGCTTCAACCCCGGGCTTCCATATTTGAAGTTCTGGGTTAGCTTCAAGACATTTCTGATCCAAGTTGTAGTTGCAACTCCTCTCAATTTCCATATTGGCAATTATATCTTCACACAACCATTTCCAACGACCATTCTCTTTACTAATTCTTACGTACGGATGACTTTCCTCTCCATTTTCGTAAAAGAATCCTTGGATAACACGAACATCAGTGAAGAAATCAAATAGTAACATTTCCCAATCAGGTACCAGTCGTATTGGATATTTGGCTGATTTGGTACAAAAGCGAAAGTCATCCAGGTTTCGTGAAATTCGAATCAGGACCAAATGCCGACGAATAATAGGAGTCGAGTGTTGCAAGAGATCAGCCATATGATGATTCATAAATTTCTTCATATCAAATGCCGTCAAATTATACTGAGTAGAATTCAGAACGAAACTAACGACAGTCACACAAGGATCAAGTTTCGCCTCTATACTTTTCTTTGTCCCCTCTCTCACATTCTGCTCTGCAACTTCCCATTGATGGTAATTGTGACTGAGAATGGTTTCTTCGATGCTTATGAAAGAATTTCGTACAATTCCACGCTGATTTTCTGCTATCGAAGGATCACCCAATGATTGGTTATTGAAAAAAATTACTTTTGCACAATGCTTTGGAGCTTTTTTCTCAGTCAAACTTGAGTTCACGACAGACCAAAGAAAACTAGGGGTATGTACACCGCTACTCGATAAACTGTTTCGACTTATTTCAGCAAAAATTATTAATAATATGCTATTCACTAGCATGGTGCTAAGAAAAGGGAAAGTCTAATGGTTAAAATATAGCGAATGATGATTTTATGCAAACACGAAGGGTAAAAGAGAAAGAACAAGACTAGTGGGTTAAATATTGTCTTCTGCCTGCGTAAGAGTCAACGTCGGATCGAGCAATCCATTCCAGGTAATCGAATGGACATTTAAGTAAGCATTTTCTAGTCAACTTCGATCCGTTCCATTCGTCCTACTGTGCATAATAATTAATTCAGAACTATAGCCCATTGCATGCAACGAATATTATGTATGTGAACGTTCAATTCGCAATCTAAAACGCTGTGCAATTCCCCTATCGTCTTCCGTACGGCCTACGTTACGAAATAGCATTCATTAGGACAATACATTGCCAACCGGTGTTTGTTTGAGTACACTTGAGGTACTTGGTTCCGTATATGGTTGACTCGTCCCAACTCCGAAAACCGAAAAGTAAAGCCAGGAAGAAAACATGGGTTATCTCATGTCATTTTTATGTCTCCATTTCCCATCTACAAAAGCAATTAAGTTGACATCTGCCAATTTAAAGAGAGTGGCGTTCTTTACCAAAGGTCTGGGTTTGGGGGGTACACGAGTTCAAAGGCCATTTATTGGCTGTCAAGTGAAGACGGTGGTGTAGAATCAGGGGGAGCTCAAGTCGTAATAATTGTACTCTACTTGCATTGTTATCGTTCATAACGACAGAGAACTGTCAAAAGACAGGTTCCATTTCTATGGGACTGGGAATCACAGAAGTAGCAAAAACTAGTCGAGATTTAAAGGAATTTGTGCTTTCTGTTTGTTTATATCAAGCCATGAGGCTCGGATGAGATTCTAATCCAACAAACCAAGTGTCGGACTTAGCACTTCAATAATGCAATACCACCAAAGAAAAAATTTCAATATATGTGTTCGTTAATTAGTAGGAGGAACAATTAAATGTCTGCCAGGTCAGGACAATGGACATTAAAGATTTGAGAATATAGACCCCCTCGTTAAGACAAATCCTACCAACTCTGGCAAATCCCTCAACACTGTAGCAGTAAATCGAGTGAGATTGATTCGAAAATAATATTAGGATGTCAACCCTTTGTGATTATATATATGTGTAATGAGAGTTGGAGGCGGTTTTAGCTGAGTAGTCAGAATCGATCGTCACGTCATGTCGGTCCGCAAGAAGTGATGAGACAACATGGTTGGTTGACAACGACAACACTTAAGAATTCATTTAGATAAGGGCGTACTCATGCATGAGGAGAAAGGCAGACTCAGTCAATTTCGCTAAAACAGTTTTTTACTTAACGTACAAAGTAGTCCTTCTGAAGCGAATTAGCCGTACGGTGTCAATTTTTTAGCAAAATGTGACCGGTCTGACGGTTTTACCCTTAGATTATACATAGGAAGCTACTACATAGCAGTTATAGAAACCTATGTATAATCTAAGTTTTTATCTGCTTCTTAAGAGATACCAGAAGTAAGAAGGAAGGCTGAATAATTATGAACTAATTGTCTTTTAAAGGTTTAATAAATTGAGCACGTGAAATGAGTCTAATCGTAATAATTATTTACTTAACGCAAGAAACAATTCCAATAACGAACATCAACATAGTCAACAATTAAAAATTTTGTTCGGGTATTCGAATATTAAAAAAAATCCATGCAAACCTGTAGATTACGCAATGTTACGCTTCTAAGGTCAGGCTCCAGTATCAGTCCAAATTCAGGAACAATTTACCAGATGAAGAACCAAGAAAAGTTTCCTCATCTCCCCGAATGGACAAAGACTCTGAAGCAAGGGTTGGTCCAGCTTTTTCACGTCCAACAGGGGCAACCAACCAACTGGACGATTTACAGTTTGTACACGCTAGGAGAAAGTAAAGAAAGTTGGCTTTAAATTGTGTCCTTTCTCAAATTTTCTTTTGGTAGTTGACGCTCGTCGCAGAGAAAGCTAAGTTCTGCAACCAGCCTTTCATTTACGTCATTAAAACTCTCCAGACATCATCAATTCGATGTACCGTATCTGTTATATAATATAACCCTGTCTCCATTACAGCCCGGGTGTTTTCTTTACTTTCTCCATACATCCTTATGGAGAAAGTGGAGAAAGCGACTGACATGGAGTCAGATCTTTTTATAAAACCCGCGGGTTAAATAGAGTAGATACGGCAGCCTAGTGGTACTTTGCAGTACTTTACTCCTCCTTTACTAGACTTCCTCAAAATATAAATAAAATAGTATGTACACCAATATCCCTCGTCAAAAAATGCTTGGATATCTTTGTCTTACGCAATTATCAAAGAATGAGAGTATTTATAGAAAAGACGGACGCCCAATTTGTCAATTCGCTATTTTTCCTTACTGATGAATAGGTATCGGGGAAAATAAGTATGGAGTAAGCGAATGTACAAGTTTTCTCCACTCCAGACTTTCACCAATACGGAGAAAGTATACGGTAAAAGCATAAAAAACGGATAAAATCACTGGCTGCCCGCTTTTGGTTTCAAAAAGGTTTGAAATTGGCAGTAACTCCGGTACTCCAGAATATTTTGTGTTATTGGTTTTAAGTGAGGAACGTATCATTTTGTCCTAGTTTCTCACATTTAAAAGATTTATAAACTATATAAAACGTAAAAAGTATCATTGTGACTGTTCTTACGTCTTTTAGGTAGTCGATCCAGAGACATGGCTCGATTTCCACAGAATTTGCATTTGAAAAATCTCTTGGTGGCTTTTACAACCCGGATTTCATGACCCAAATCCTTGCAAAGATCTGAACGACTCAGTGCAACGTATTTACATTCCCGACACATAACAGCGGTAGTTGGAATTTTAAAAGTGGTCAACAATTTATTTTCGACAGACTCCTTTCTCTCAAGTTTTTCAAAATAGTCAGTCTCTTGTAATTCTTCAGCCAAACCCGCATGTTTTGATTTGGCTGCAACAACTTTATCAAATTCCTCCGCTTGAGTAGATTTCTTCTCTGCGGAGGAAGTGGTATCGTTAGTTCGCTTTTCTGAAGGTCCCATTGCTTCATCATTAATCGTAAGTTTCCTCTTCGTTCCTCCTGTTGAGGTTCGCCCTGCTTCCTTTGAGTTTGGATTCTTCTTAGCAATCGGGCCATTTTGTTTAACATAACTTAATGCCTTCTGCATGCTGAGAAGTGCTTCTCTATTCATTGTTAATTTGGCGCTCACCTCTGGTTCTTGGGTCTTAGAAAAAATTTCTTTGACTTCCTTAGCATCTTTTCCGTCACTGCGATTCAAGTACTTCAGGAAATTTCTCGCCCCAGCATTTGGGCTTGAAAGCATGCCGGGCAACTCGGTATTGGTTGTTTTAGGAGAACCACTGAGAGCTTCAAGAATTTGACGATCCTTGTCAGTTAAATGTCGAGTTTTTAGTGGATCAAGGACAATGGCTTTTCTTTCCGCTGCTTTCTGCAGGTGTGCCGGCAATTGTAAAATATTAACTTCTTTTTTGAATGAAATACTTGTGTGATTCCCGAGAGCTGCAGGATTTCTTTTGAGGACATTACTTGGGTCCTGAAGCTCCATCCTGACCAACTGTTTTCTCCCAATCGAAGCTGAGGGCAGTGGAGCACTAATCGGAGATTTCTTTACTGCCTTTGGAGCGAATGACCCAAAGTCAATTGTCGATACTTTGCCACTGCCACTTCCACCTACACGGCCAAATGGGTCAATCCCCATCTTCCCAGTTTTGGCCTTCACGGACCAGTCACTCTTTTTCTTTTTA
Organism: Protaphorura quadriocellata; assembly: GCA_034698945.1. Lineage (NCBI taxonomy): Eukaryota > Metazoa > Arthropoda > Collembola > Poduromorpha > Onychiuridae > Protaphorura > Protaphorura quadriocellata. The sequence goes on along the minus strand of JAQGCA010002548.1, from coordinate 1,968 downwards.
CGGTTTGCTTTCTTTAGTTCGGCTGAGGCATGATGTATACAAACTGGGCAATCAAGTCTGTTAACAATTGCGGTACAAGGGTTCCCATCTTTTTTCTTTGATTCACAGTAGCTAAAATCTTTAGCTTCGCCAACTCTCCTAATTTGGTTTGTATTATTTATCGAAAGTTTTATACGAGATCCTGCACTATCTTCAAGGATACTCGGATTCAACAAATCCACCAGAGTTCCAACAGCAATGGTAGCAAGGACGCTGGCCCCGGCTGCCGAACCAAAAATAAAAACTGTCCATGCCTGTTCGACATTATTTAAATCAACCACTTCCCATAATGCATAATCATTCCCTTTGGAACTTTTACGAAGTCCAGGCGGTTTACGAGCTAGAACACAACTTGTCCAGAATTGAACTTTGTCTTTATTTCCTCCAGCGCGAAACCAATTTGGAAGTGTAGATAACCCCACATGCTGTACACCCGGATTCCGCTCCTGAAGACTAGACTCCAGAGGATTACATTTTCCATCATCTCCTATTGTAAGGTGTAATGCAGAACTTTTGACGAGACGAGTTTTAGAAAATGGATCTACGATGAGTAACGTTTGGGGTTGATAACTTGTGGGTCTTTGTGTGGGAACCGAAACTCCGTTGTATGGAGCCGACGGCAATGGCTTAGGCTTGCCAACCGAAGGTCCTTGCGAATTCATAAACAAGGACTTGGATTTAGCATGACTACCGTTTCCGGCTCCAATGGTACTGGTGCTCGAAGTTTTGTGAATCGGGGCTCCGAAAAGCTCATCAAATGACAACTCGTTGTCCTGGGACGAGTTTGTTGAAGTACTCGCAGATGCGCCGGACGCCCGAGATTTTATTCTATTGTCTAAGTCCTTGAAGGGATCATCGTCATCACTTGAGTCCCAGTCCGGATCAGCGTCAAACAAGTCCAACAAAGCGTCTAGTCCTCCCTCGCTCATGGTAATGGTATTCGTAAAAATTATAGTGTGACAATATTGGTGCTCTGAAGTTTCACTCTCCGAATAGTAAACCTGGCTTGCTTTCACCGTTTCTGTAAAATAAATTTAGAATCATGAATTTAGCACCAGACTAGGGCGGCGCCGAGGATAACAATTCGGTTCAGTAGTGACAATCAGGACAACAGCAAATTTTTTAAGTTTTGTCATATTCTCATTTTCCAATACAGTTGGACAATAAATAGTGCTTCTAAAAACAATACGCATCATCTTATGTGTATTATGCTGCACGACGATGGATATGTAGGCATCCTAAGATAAAATAAAATGGAGATTATGCCATGCCATAGCCATAACAGACACCATCGTGTAGCACACTTGAAAATTGCAGAGTTGCATGATTTTTATATTTAGGGGTTACTTGAGACGACTTGCACTCATGAATGAATATTTTCAGTACCAAAGCGAATTATCCTCATGTGGGAAATATTTTTAATACAACTAATGTATTGTTGCGATTAAAATAAGTGACATACTCAAATTTATGAAAGTTTGAAGTTTTTCAGTTCCTTTCCTCTCAAAGTACTACACAGTACACAGTGGGTCGACTGGCCGCTCGTAGTTCGCTTACGACTTCCGTTATAAAATTTTCGGTTCCGGGAACAATTTTGATTCAAGCAGTGTATTAATTTTTTCAGCAGTTAGCAGTAACAAAATTCCTTTAATTCCTCGTTCAATTTATAGCGAACGTCCAGTTTTTCTCTTCAGTCGTCAATCAGTAGCCAGTCCCAGTCTCCCAGTGTCAGTGTGGTGGAGAAAACACAAATTCCCTCCACTTTCAAATTATTTCCGCCCAAATTATCGTTCATTTTATTCGTCCAGGCATTGAGTTTCAAAATCCCGGGAGTTTCAACTCATTTCACATGCACTCGGATTTTTTCGAAAAGCCAGCAAGGTGAGTTTTTTTCATTACAATTTTAAGAATATGTTGTTTTACAATTTA
>JAQGCA010002547.1:0-13633 GCA_034698945.1 Protaphorura quadriocellata | reverse complement strand
AAAAGTGCACATCATTGAACATTCCTCTACTTCATTGGCTTCATTTTAAGCCATGTCCCGGTCGAATCGGATAATCCATTCGACGGAAGAATGAAATCGAATAGGGTGAGATACTTCTGACTCACCCTGTACATCCTCAATAAATTCTAGCTTGACTGTAACATACATAAATCGTTGCAGCCAAGCCAAAAAATTAAACAAACAAATGTGCGACTTTTCGTAAACACTCTGTATAAGATACTGGATATAGAGGGTAAATACTAATTGGACGACGATCAAGAAGCATGACTAAATTAACCAGGGTATCTTTTTAAAGAATTGATTAGCCTTCTATTCGGACTGGGGCGTCTTTCTAATCAATCGCATCGAAAATCTCGGGAACTCTTTTTTTAAATCAGTCACCAAATTTTGTTCAACCGATTCTGAACGCATCATTATTGTTACTTGACTACTCCTGTCTCCACATTAGAAGGAAACAAGCTTTGAAGATAAAAACATGCGTTGAAAAGTCATTATAGCTTAATTTTTAATATAACTGCCGAATGTAATAATATGCGATTTGGAATGCCTCGAGTGGTAGATAATCTGAATAATCTTTCACAAAATATAATTGGAATCAAACCTGTAAGCCCGTTGACCTCGGTTATGGTCGGCAAATTAGTGTCGGGTGGGTATTGGGTAGCATTTTACAGAATTTATTGTGCACTATTATACAATTCAACTTAAGGCAAGAGAACTTTACTTTCTAGGAACTTCCTTCCCAAACTCTATTATGTTTTATTCTCATAGGTAACTCAGTAATTAACAGGTTCATATTTTTTACAAAACATGAAAATGTAAAGTTCGATTTCGGACTAAAATACAGCCGAACTTTGAAAGGGAATTTTCTGATTCTAATTATTTCCAATAGAAATGACAATCATGAGAAATGTGAGTATCATTCTCGTCTTGAATCTATTTTCTCACATCTAATGTTGTTCAGAGAAAGTCGGAAGTTCAGTTGAATTTGATTGTGTCCCGTTTGAGTTCGTTCTTTAAGAACAATTACAAATACAAAGTGATCTGCTTATTCAGCACTCTCCCTTCCAAACTAAAATCAAGTTTAGTTGACCTACGAGCTCAATACAACCGTAATTTTCTATGTATTACAATAGTTGCTATTAGATGTGAATTATTCATTGACTAAATGCTAATATTATGATGTCTAGTAAGAAGTTATATATACTTATTGTCGTTCTTGTTAACAACAGGCCATTCTGAATATATTGACCAAATTAAAAAGCCTTAATCCATCTAATCGGTTCTGATCACTCATTACTGTTTCAATTTGTACTATAGGAATACCTCACGTCTGTGTCCGGATTAGTTGAGGTTACCGCTGATTCAAAATGCGAAAATTAATATACAGCAAGAAACGCGAGTCCTTAAACACGGACCCGGAAACACTTTGCAGTTTTTAGTTGGTACTTGCTAAGCAATTTCTGATTAAATCGGATGTTGGTATCAGCTGCCAGGTACAGCAACTTCTGATGTCAGGATTTCAACCTGACCTATGCCAGTTCTTAAAATCATTTTGCGCTAACATTCTCTCCAATCACAAATAATTATACCCCATGCACATTAGTACTGGTGGGTGTGCTGATGAATTGTGCGTGCGGAAGGCGTACGATAATGGAATGTACGTTAAGATGCAATTTTGCATTGGCCGATAAAAAATGAAGAAACTATGTTGCTACATTAATTGCAAAGTATTACCTACCCCTTGAGGCTTATGGGAAGTACGCGTAATGTTAATTGTCTGGGTCTGGGTTTGGGTCTGGGTCATGGACCGCTACTCTCCATACATTGAACAATAATGGACAGTCGTAACCGTACCAAACAAACCAAAAAATCCGGACCTGTCATTATTTAAGGAAGTAGAAAGGAAAAGTGACAAAATGCCATGAGTTTGGATTCAAGTTCAGGTTTACGGTAGATTATGAATGAAAGTGGGTATATAAGGTGAAAATTCTTATTTGGGAGCAGATTCAGCTCAACCTTGAACATAGTTTCACAACTTTTCAACATTACCCAACAGAAAGTAAAATTTTCGAAGATCAGCTTCTAAATTTTCAAGTAAGTTTAATAAAATATGGAAATTTCTGATATTCTAGCTAGAGATTAATTGGAATTTGGAAACGATTAAATTTTTTCCACTGGTCAATTCCTGAGAGCTCCGGATTATGAGAGTTTATTGCCTTAATAATTTTTGGGAATTTCCCAACTTAGCGTTTCTGTGATTTATAACTTTTAATGTAATTTTAAAGTAAAACACTCAGATTTTCGAGCGGTTATAGTCCGAAGCCGTCCTTCATAGTGTTCCGACAATTGTGTACTTAACCTTCTATTTTAATTTTTGCAGTCGCAAATAATTATCAAAAACGAAATCCTATTTGGCAATTTTGTCGGTTTTGCTTCTAGCAGTGGCCATGATGACCAAATTTTGTTCAGCAATGTATGACGAGGAAGAGGTAAGAAACCAATCGAATTGAGAGTTTAGATTCAACTTGTTTTAGATTTAATTCAATTCCGGAGTCAGAAAATTAAGTATCATTTCGTTTCTATTTGTAAATTCCATCGAATCCCTTTAAATTCAGTGTCGATAAATCGTTTACCCCGTTTAATAGAACAAGTAGTGAAGTCTCGTTCCTGTAAATCCGGTAACGATCAATCAAATTTAGCCTAGTGGCCTTAGAGACCACTTCAGCGTCGTTGTGAAATTCCGAAAAGTGACAAGAAAGTAATTTGAGTTCTATAGTTATGTCTTGAATTCCATGTGGATATGTATAAAAATGGTCTTCAACGAATCACTTTCTGTATTCCTGGAAGACTTTCTGTAAGGCAGAAAAAAACCCAAACTAAAGATGATTTAGTCCTGAACATCACAGTTAGAATTTTGGTACAAATTCACTATCTTGATTATTTTCAGTGTGATCCAAGATTTAACAACCAATGTAATTACAAGGATGTTGACTTGCCACCTGTCTCCTGCGATCGCACTTGTACACGACATGCACAATGCCCAATGAAGCACTATTGCTGTACTCGAACTCATCCAAAATTCCCTGAGCTAGGCGGACAATGTCTTTCCATTTATGATGTCAGATGTAACTGATCAAGGGCCAACCAGAAAATACTCACATCGGACTTCAGCATCGAGGAATTGTGTTCCATTTTAAACGTTCAGCCCAGGATAAATGAATATAGAGAGATTCTCCTTTCATGTACTCTGCGTTCAGCCTCATTTGTTCAAAAATCAATCGTCTATGTTATGAGGTGTTCTCAATTTTGTATCGTAAAATAAATAATATTTGATGGCAAATAAAGTTTGTTGTCCTTCGATTTCATTCATTCGTAAGGTTGTCATTTATTGCTCAAAATTAGAACAATATATCACAATATTTTGGCAGTGTTGATGTACTCCCACGACCAATTTATTTGTTCTGTTTTCAGAGCCTAAATTGTCAATTGTGACGATCTTATTGGTGACAATACGACAGATGAGATCACACTACGAGGGCTTTTGTTTGCTAAATTTGATTTTAAGTATCTAAGAATCATAGATGCTTGCAGCAGGAGTAAAAGTCTTGTACACTTGCCAAACTAGAAATAAAAACACTTCCTATCGACTCTCGTTTCGTTAAAATTAAGTACAGTTTATTATAAATATTCCCGAGACTCGATATAGCATTAATATTTTAAGACCGTTAGAATCGGGTCTGAGGAGTTAATGAAATCTAAAATAGCGATTACATATGGCGGCAAGGGTAAATCCACTGCAACGAATCCTGTAAATCTTCTGCAAATTAGTGTCCTGTTCCAATTCCTAGAAACAACGCAGATCTCACTCCATAAACGTTATAATTTTATCCGGAAATAGTTGTAGACATTGGCTGACAATTACTGCCACATGTGATTGTTCCTGCAGATGTCAGCACCAATTGCAGTTGACTTGCCGGATAATTCCTGACATGAATATGTAATCGCCATTCTAAACAACCGGTACCGGAGATTATTTTCTGGCATTTGGAACACTCTGAATAAATTTAAATAATTTTCAAGGAATGTTGAGCATTTCTTTTGAGATAAAGTGTTCCAGATATCGTAAATCGAAAAATCAGTGGCTTTCCCTAAGAAAATACTTTTTGCAGAAAATCTCGAAATAAGATTCTTAAAAAGTGTCATTCAAATTTACGTTTATTTTGAACTCATATATCGAAAAAACAATATCGCATTTGTTAATCCGTTGAACTAAACTGGCAATGTATCATGAACAACGTTAAATATGGGGTTATCCAAGTTACAACTTTAAAATATGATATGAGTTAATCCTCCAGTAAATAATTTTCGCTCGGGCCCCAAGACACAAAATATGTCAAATGTGTGAAAATAAGAATTCTATTATAATAGAATGGGAATTTTCCCTTGAAGAACAGATATCCAAGATTATATTTTTTGAATACAAGATAGATTCACATTTCTCAGAAATGGTAATTCCAAAGTTTCAACTTACACTTCTCTCCACTTCACCTATGGTCGGAGAAAGCGGTCGGCAATTGGGAATTATAAATAAAGTCGAGACCGGATGGCAACTTATGGCATAGGTACAGGGAGAGTGACAGAGAAAGTGGAGACTGATTGCAAAGATAGAGTGTTAATCGTGCTTAGATAAAATAGTTTGATCAATTAAGGCTATAAAATTTTGCTTTAGCTATTTTACGATCAACAGTACAAATTGATTCGGGTATAGTAGTTTGAGAGTGAGGACCTGTAACAGAAATGTAGACAGACAGACATTTTATTAGCTCGAGTATAAAACTTCAATCCGTGGTCGTTTTCTTTAGTTGATGTCAGGTTGCTGGATACAGAAATTATTAAATTATGAGCTATTTCAACCGACCTCTCCTTCATATGCAGTGCAACAGATGCAAATTCACCTTATGTCTCAATGCCCTGGATTATCATAATAATCAAATCAAATCAAATCAGGACCCTATTTTGTGTTCCGGCCAAGAGAAAGTTACTTTCTATTCCAGGAATTCAAAAACACATTTCTCGTGACATTATGTATTAGGTTTCATTTTCATAACTATGGAGTAGGTTAATTGGTTAATGTAATTCAATGTAGCAATTAAAGTAATTCAAGTTTGATTCGACCTGTATTTCAATTACAAGGTACTTCTGAAAGGAATTGAAAAATAAATTATGATTTCGATGATTTCCAGCACAGATTACAATTACCAACAATGTTGGCTGGATTTCAATAGTACTATGCGAACACATGAGTTCGTGTCAGTTGAGTTAACGTAATGGTTTATACTAATTGAGAAAATTGACAGGCCACAAGAAAGGTAATTGCTTAAACCCGGATCCGGATACTTTAGCTGGCAATAGGTTGGGAAAGTACCTTGTCCGAGAATTCCAATTAAATTAGATTTTAGTAGCAGCTGTCCTGTTTCACATGTTGAGATCTAAACCAACCTGACCTATGTCGGATGATTAAACTTTAATTTGCAGTAAAATGTGCGTGCGTACGACGTACAACATTGGAAGTTGGAAGGTACGTGAAGATGCAGTTCTGCTTTTTCCGGTAAAAAAGGAAAAAATTATATTGGTCTTGCATAATGTAACTTGTATTATAAATCCCTTGAGGCTTTATTATGGGAAGTACGTGTGTCTGGGTCATGGACCGTCCGTATACACAGGGGAACGATAAATGACCACCGCAACTGCACCGATCAAACCAAAAGAATCCGGACCTGTCATTTTTTGAGGAAGTAGAAAGGAAAAGTGGTGGTAACCTGTCTTGAATTTTAATTAAAGTTCGGGTTTATGGTAGATTATGAATGAAAGTGGGTATATAAGGCGAGAATTAAAATCTTCAGAAGCAGATTCAATTTAACCTTGAAGAAACTTTCATAACTATTCAGCCTTACTTAGGAAGGTAAAACTTTAAAAAATCAGCTTCAATTTGAAATTATTTGGAAATACTTCTTAACCTTTGTAATTTAATTTCTTGCAGTCTCAAGCAATTATCAAAAATGAAATCTTATTTGCCAATTTTATCGGTTTTGCTTCTGGCAGTGGCCATGATGACCGAATTGTGTTCAGCCGGGTACGAGGAAGAGGAGGTAAGGAACGAACCGAATTGAATTAAATCTCTGTAGATTTGGTTGAAGTCGATTTCAATTTCGACGTCAAAAATTGTGATCGAGAAATTGATTTTAACTTGTCCTCCAAACTCAACGATATCTGGCTTCGATATATCGAATTCGACATTTAGTTCACGGGAGCCTCCTCATGAATTTCGAAAACATAGAAAAATGCACTTGAGAAAAATAAGATAAGAAACTAATCGAGAATATCAGGAGAAACTAATTTTGGAATGAAGAATTTCGTAAAGTTAAAGAAAAAGTGAAAAATGAAATCAATACATAATCAGATTTGGTAAAAAAAATAAGTAGTGATAAAATTTTGTTTACATGCAAAGCAATGAATACGAAATGAAAACTGATCTCCTGACCACCACAGTCAGATTATTATACAAAAAGTAAATTAATTTGATTATTTTCAGTGTGATCCAAGATTTAACAACCAATGCGATTTCAAGGATGTAAACTTACCACCTGTTTCCTGTGACCGCACTTGTACACGACATGCACAATGCCCAATGAAGCACTACTGCTGCACCCAAACTCATCCAAAATTTCCTCAGCTAAGCGGCCAATGTCTTCCAATTTATGATGTCCGATGTAGCTGAACCAAAAATTGCTGATTTATTTCTGATCACCGCATTATGAATTTGTGTGGCATTTTAAACTCTTGGTCTCATTTATTGTAAAAAGGTGTAATTCTCATATTTTAAATATGAAATAAATCATGTTCCTCTACTTATCAAAATGAGTTGCTTGTCCTTTAATTGCTGCTCATAAATTCGTATTCCCAAATAACAATAACCGTTAATGTATAAGTCTCAAGTTTTTCTTGTACATTACTCGCACAGCTGACTTTTCACCTCGATGTCCAATCTCGTTTTGGATTACTAATTGCAGTTTTATGGGTCAGTCCATCCATGAAAATGTATACCTAATGAAGTCGACGATATTTAATTAATTGTTTAGACATTTTCTCTGCAACTTGGCAGTGAAAGTCAGCGTGGCAGTGTGTTGTGATATCGTGATCATATCAAAATAGTCTGTCAACTTATCTGTTCAACTGCATCTGAATGAATCTACGATAATGTTGGGACTACCGCAGAAATATTATAAAGAGATGACATATGCTACGGTTCTTGTGGACTTAAAAGGATTTTTGTTGGCCTAATTCTTAGATTGGGAGAGTGAGTCATTTAATTTATCTATAAATCAAAACACTGGGGAGAATAATCCAGTAGGGTCTTTCAGCGTGTATGAAGTACGGTCAGAAATGAAGCTGCTGTACTATTTTTTTCTTGCACATAAAAGTTCGGATGTTATTAGAGGACAAATATTCCCCAACAAAACATTTAAAGCTAATTTTTTAAAGTATTTTCAACATGCAGTTCAGATCATACCGAAATCCATTCACCACTTGGATCTTATCGAAGACAACGTTGTGATTACGAGCGATGACCGAAAACAATAGAATTTAATACGTTAAGATAGCGAGGTCGGATGAACTGATCTAGTTTAAAGCAAATCATATCTGATTAGATACATTTTCCCGTGACCGGTGACGAAACATAATGGAGAATTAAGTATGTACTTTTTCTCTCGAATGGTGTCATTCGTAGAAAAACACTCCTGCCAAGGAAGTGAACATGACGACCAACCAGGTTTGCCAGTCAGATATTCTTTTATTACTGTCATAAAGTTCCATAGCCCAAGCAGATCAGTATATGTAATGACCAAATTGGTTTCCATCGCGTGTCACAATATTATGACAAAAAGAATGCTGCTTTGAACAACTATTTCAACTGATTAGACTAATTAGATGTATTAGGCACTTACTTAGACACTATAATTTGAAGGTCAATCCTGCGAAAAAGATTGCTTGACAAAAGCAATTCCTACGCACAATTCTTACGCACAGGAGCATTTTTTAGTGACTAAGAAGTTTTGTAATTTAATTTCGAATTGTGTTTTAAATATTTACCCCGTATCATTTTCCCCGCATCATTTAAGCGTATCGTTTACGCCATCAGTCACGCTTTCCGTTAAATAAACAACCCTTGCTTCTAATCTAAACTATCCAAACCGGATCGGAGCGGGTGGCCAACCTGTCCCAGAGAGCAAATTGGGTTGTTGCATATCGAGTTAGGACGAAGCATTCTGTAAAAGAACCTACTAGATGAAACTGGTTCTCGGTTCTGATATCAGCGAGAACTTCTTGAATCGATAGTGTTCTACAAGTGCCCAAAGATTAAACGAAATTAGCAGTACGCACATAAATTCGAATTTTTTAAAGATCACGTAAGACGCCATTTATTTGGAAGTAAGAATAAGATTGAGATGTTGATAAAGTTCTGTGGCAATTCGTAATTCCTTTGTTGTGAAAAGAATTTGGTTGGTAGTTGTTAAGTAGTGGGCAGCCGCAGCACTGGCGCTGACACTGCTAGTTGGAGTTTGATTTAGCGTAAGGACCACTTTATTTTTGGTTGCATCAAATTTGACACCTCTTATCGCACTCAAGGGGTAACTTTTGGTCTTGTGTTGAAATTCTAAGTCCATTCTGTCACCGCTCCATATTACTGAAATTTATTAAATATAAATATTAAACACGACTCAAGACAAAATATTTGGTTTACCATTTTTTTTATTTTGGAATAATTTTCCTGAAATGGCTCACCACAAAGAGCATTTTTCAATTTATTGAAACGCCCAGTAGAAACCATGACTCGATAGAGATCTGTTCGGCCGACTTCTACATTTGCTGTAGTCCTGCGACACAAAATAACAACTTTTAAAAAGGCGAAGTTTTCGTCAGCAGATAAACTAATCTTCTGACTTTCATTACTAGTCTTATATTAGCACATTCGTAAAAAGTTTCAGACATATTTATTTGACAGCGTACGTTCCTCCAAAATATCTAACAGTGAGCCAGAATATTGTACCTTCCTTTGAAAACACTAACTTACCCAGAAGCCCCCTCAGAACTCGCGGAAACTCTCTGAATACTTTTTGAGCCATCCCTAACCAGACAAAAATCCTTGCATTTGTACTGCATAAAAGGAATTGTAGGGTCCACGAAACTTATGTCAGGATTTCCAAGTTTCTCCAAATGATAACCAATTTCGACGCATCCAACTGGAACCATTTTTCGACTCCAACCAGACTTGTTAAGAACTAGAGTGACCAATTCTCCAACTGTAATATCGATGTCGTCCAGAGCCGATTTGAACGTTGTTCCATTAGGAAGTAGAAAAGAAAGGTTCACTTTTCCATGGGATGGATTTGAAAGTTGAACTTTATTACATTTTACAAGTGCCAAATGGCTAAAGGAAAATTTTGCAATGGGTTCCACTTGGTCCAAGGGAGGAAAATCTGAGTCCCACTCCCCGTCATCATCAGCGATTTGCAAGCTACAATACGAAAAACAAAAATTAGTAGGTACTTCATTTGACTCCAAACAATTAACGACTTCGGTTGAAATGTTTATATGAAAATAAAAGAGAAGGAACTTAGCAAAATTTTACAAATCCAGATTTATCTTTTTAAAGAAATTAACGAGAAAGTAAAATCGAAATCTTGTATGCCGAAAATTATGAAACTAGCTTCTATTTTAGTGAATCAGCTAAACAGATTAATCTATCTCTGAAGATTTACTGTTGGATTTTTCGAATCTGGTACGCGATACCGGTAGTGATGATGTCATTCCAATACACTTTAGAATGACGCCATAACCAGAATGTCATCTTTTTGAAATATTCCTAGACTAATTTCTTTGATACTTGAAGCGAGCCGCAAGATTTTTTGACAGCGATTTGAACATTGTATTCCTAGTCGCGAACTAAAAAACGTATCATTTTGCCAGTTGTTAAATGTTTTTGACGAAAATTGTTGGGATAGTATTATTGTTAGTATTAATTTAACGCAACTAGTCATGTCTGTCACAATAAATCTGCAAGAAAGGCCTTTTACGTTTGCAAAATTGTCCGGACGAATTTTTGTGGAATGCACTAACCCAGACAAAAATGATTATTTCCGTAATCTAAATTGAATTGCTGAAGCTTAATTATTGAAATGGCAAATGAAGTTCCTCTGAGAGAAATAAACTACCATACAACCTTTCATCTTCAAAAACTGATAAAAAATGTGTTATTTTACTTGTAATAGTGAACGGGGTGAAGCTCTACTCCCGGGTACTTCTGAGAAGTCAACCAAAGAATCAGACCAACTAAATCCCGAATTTTCCCAGTTAGTGTGACTTTTACTCGCAGTGGATAAGAACGTTGATCTGGTTCCAGAAATGTTAGAAATATGTCCATTGTTTTTGAAGGTGCCGTAGGCTGAGCCGTCGCATCGAAACGAACGTAATTTGAAAATGGAACATTGTCGGGATGTGGAACAGAACTAGAAATTAAAATATAAGGCATTTTCAATTTATTCTTTAAAGCAATAATTTTATTAATTTTACTTACTCTATCAACGTCTTGACTGAAAATGCAGTTGCACCGGCACTGGCACTAGTACCAGGAATCTCGTCAGCCGATTCTCTATCTTTATCTCGATAACTCGTATCACGTTCAAACGTCAATGCATTCTTTTCTGGCTGACGAAAATTTAGTTTAACATTTTGAGTCTCCGAATGAGTTTTCCTTTGTTTTTCTAACTTCTCCAAACGTACAGCTGTATTCGATCTTCGTCTGTGTCCCATATCTGATCCCTCTGCAATGTATCAAGTAGTTAAAACAGTTCACAAAAGAAAACAACGCTGGTACTGATTAGAAACAAATTATTAAAAATTCATAACAATTATTGATTTCCGAAAGATTTTCAATTAAAAATTTCTTCCGATCATTGTTTAAAATCGACGTAAAAATAAAGGAGTATCAGACCTTACCACGTATGTCAAAAGAATCGTCACTCGAAACTGGGTCTGAGTCGATTTCATCCGGTCCAATGTAAGGACGATCCTTGAACATTTTTTCACAAATGCCTAAAACATAAATAAATTCATGTTACTGTTGAATCTCTCCTCTCGTTTTAATAAATCTACGTTCTGTTTTGAAATTGACGGATCTTATAATCGCTTGAAAGCAAAGATGAAAATGGCGATACAAAAAACTTATGAATTTAGGAACGAAAAATGTTGGATTTACACAATTTGTCTTAATTTCAATATTTTCCAAAAAACTAAACCATAAATAATTTTTGAAAAATTGCAATTTTCCTTTAAGTAAATTTTAACATTACCTGTATCATCCTCAATAGTGAAAGCAGTTCGAATGAGTCGACAGAGCCATTTCTTGTCCTCGTAGACAACCATTTTTAATTACGAATTATTTTGTCCTATAATTTTTACAAAAGTTTCAAAAATTCAATTTATCCAAAGTCAAAATTTCTTCCAACTTGAGACTTGAGCTACGTGATAATAATTTTGAACTTTGGAGCCTTCCCGCCATGAACGGCATAATTTTGTAAACAAGAATCTCATTTTGCACATCCTTGATTCATAATTTGAAAAATTGTAAGAAATTGTCACAAAATTCTATAAAGACATTTTTACAAAGATTGGATCTCCTAAAAACATTCTGGAAAGTCCTCTATTAGCATTCATTACAAGTTAAAATTAATAATCCCAATTTAGAAAAATTAAACTTTAATGATTATTTTTCGACATTGTAGTGCAGTATGAAGGTGTACAACTTCCAATTTCAAAGAATTATTTTGTGGTAAAATTTTGTTCCGATTTTCAAATAACAGTTAGTTAAAAATCGCAACAGAATTACTGTAGAACGAGTCAGCTCTAAATAATTACTTAATTCTGCACATAGTGTAAATATTATAATGCCGACTTGATTTTACGGTATAGGAATGCATATTACCATTTCACAATCTCGAATTATGGTAACTTTTCAATTTTAAATCGTCCTATGTTTTGGAACGTCTACAGTGAATTCTGGTAGATTATAATCGGCACTATTTTGCTCTCTATCGTCCTGAGTTGTGTCTTAAGAATACAATGAAAAGCTCTAACTACACTAGTTTTTCCGTTATATACGTGAAACATCAGTTTCTCCAGCAATCCTTACTATCTTGGCCAGAAACTACCATCAATGGTGAATTAGAAGCCGGGTGTAGACGCCAGTACTCAAACTGAAAGCCGAGTATTTCTCCCACTTTCTCTATGAATCCTTAAAGAGAAAGTGGTGAAAGCATACGACTTCCGACTCCGACCTCGCGAATAAATACAGACCGGAGCTTTTAATCGGTCATATACGGTAACTCCCACTTTTACGACTAGTCGTAAAAGTACCTAAAACAACAAAGGAAATATTTTGGCAGAGAAGTGGGGTTAACGAGGTCAGGGAATTACATAAAACACAATACATACGAATGCAAGCTAAGCATTTCTCACGCTCATCTCATTTCCTAACTCAGATTTCTTTGTCATTATTTCATGTCATTATTCCAAACTCATCAACTTTGAGCAACGAATGCGAGGGTAATCCAGGAGCTCGGGATTTTGCCACATAACAGTACAACACTAGAATGCAACAAAATGTTTGCGTGCTCATGAGTAGCTCTGGTTCATATGGATCTACGTAAGCATCGAATCTGCGAAAATATGTTGAATTTGATAGCTTGTTATTGATAAAATCATGACTCAACAATTTGTAGCCAGCCTTTTTGGAAAAAGATCTTGATTCTCAAATTCTAAACATAAATATTGATAACGAAATAATCATCAATTTTATTCACAAGAAGGAGGACCATATAGTTAAGCTTATGCCGGGATACCGGAAATGCTTTTTAAGGAACGGCTAGAAAGAGTGTATTCGTTATTCTGAGGCTCCCCACAAATGCACACACTACAAAAATCCATTCAGCCGGCAGCCGTACAGTGCTATGTAATGTGAGTACTGTATAGTGACTACACTATTTGAACACATGATGTTCTTGCTTGGTGGTGCCTTTTCACTCTAATTCAACGTTGGTTGTATGTGTATTACATTAGTAGGTGTGTCTGGATTGTGAGACTTACAATTAGCATATCTGTATTACTTAGGTCTAAACTAAAAGAATTTTAGATCAGTATTTCCGTTGGACAATATCATTGTACCTGTATTGAAAATGATATATAAAATTATTATATGGAATAAGTCGATCGATATCGATTCTAACAGCTCAAGAATCACCGAATCTCCAGAATAGTAAATGTTACTTCGCTGACGATACGCTTGGTCGATTTATAAAACTGTTTACATAAGCTTTTGGATGTAACACCCAATCTGGATTGACTGAAGAATAGACTCAACTGGTTTGTTGCAGATAATTCAAATTTTTAATGGCATCGAAAGCTCAAGGTAAAAAGGAATTAAGGACTACTGAAACAACAAACTAGCATGGCCATTTACCTGTGTTTTTCTCGGTTGACCAGTTTGACTATCCTG
>JAQGCA010002546.1:0-13634 GCA_034698945.1 Protaphorura quadriocellata | reverse complement strand
GTGGTTCTTATTCGGTGTATCTCTTGCGTATTCAGGCACACACCGGTTTCGAAAATCGATCAGAAGTAAACCTATTTTGACAAAATCGTAAAACAAAACTTCATTGTCGGATTTTCATTTATTTTGCCTCTATCGGGCAATATGGCTCTTATAACCATAACCGACTAAATCAAAGCCTTTCCACCGCACCGGGCTTACCGGTTTGCATGAATTATTTCATCCATGCATTGCACATGTGAGGTTTTCGATATCATACCTACTCTGGAAAGGTCATTTGTCACTAATTATCCAAAATCTCTTGAATAATTTAGCATTTTGTAGATGCGTGTCACTGTGTCGTTTCGTTGGAGTTTAGTTCGTGTTCGTGCGGAGAACTGCACAAGCACACGGCGGTCCATAACCATTTATCTCACCAATAAGCATATCCCTAGCCAGTTACAGCATTTAACCAAAAACAGATATATGCAGTTTGTAAAGAATTCATATATTGTAGAGATATTTTGAAACGAATGTATATATCTATTAATCAAACCAGTCTCGAGTGTAGATGTAGAATACAGGAGGTGAAATTAAATTAATACTCGGGGTATTATGGAAAATCAGGATCTCCAGTTTTTTTCGTATATTGGATAGCTCACTAAATTTCCCTCAAAATTCTGTTTAAAATGTATATCTCAACTTTTTGGGCAAATCCAGAACTAGCTTTGTGCTACTGGCTCTGTACTGTAGACACATGGTGAGTTCATGAGGACTGAATGAATACTTGATGACTTTTTGTTTTCTTTCGACAGCGCGGCCTTTCCTAAAATTCAATTTCAAACTTTTAGTTCTAGTAGAAGAGTGTAAAAACGAAAACGGGTTTTAAAAAAAAGTGTACAGTCTGAGATTTTAAAATTTTCCAGCAAATTGTGGAACTTCATGACTGGACTGCTTTTATTGGAACAAAATTAACTACCAGGGTTGACGTTCACGTGGAAGAATTGGAATCCACGGATGGTACATTGACTTTGACCTCCAGTCCCGTGCTGACCAAATGTTACGTTCTCCTAGAGGCTGAACCAGGTGTGACCCGAGACAAAAATCTTTTCAAAAAGGTAAGTCATATTTTGTAATTTTAATTTTCAAAATTAAGTTATACGTAATTATAACAGATCTTATAAAATAGACTGATTACTTAGTTCGGAAAAGCTAACTTACAGGAAACTATTTTTTATGTAAAAACCAATCTAACCAATCTAAACACGTGTGGCTTGAGCACAAATATACCGATTTATCGGCAAATAAAATTTACATTCATTATTTTCGAAAAATGCTACTTGACTAGGTCCTTCTCAAGGCATATGCTGCTAAAACGTCCACAAATGTGAAATCAAATAATTTTATCCCCAGACCTTCATACTTGTAGTTAGGACGCCTAAAATCATTAATCCGGACCTGAGCGTTACGGAAAATGGTTTCCTGTTTAGATTTACTGGAACTAACATCTTTCTAATTTTGTACAGTTCTAAGTCATATCTAACAACACCCGTCTTTTTCTTTTTATAGTTTGGCCGTTTTGGTCAAATCACTGCTTGGAGATGTGGAGATGAGTTGGGACTTATTCTTTTATCCGATTTGAAACAATTGGTTGAACTTATGCACATTTTTCGTCAAGGTCAAATTATTTTAGAGGGTGGCTGGAGAATTTTTCGCCTTACAAGTAAGTTTTTCTGTTCTTAAGAAATTCCTGCCTTACTGACTTGTTGAAAGAAACGTAATTCAATTTTTGATAATTTTAGCAATTACTTGCGAAGGTACTATTGGAACACTAATATCGAGAGATCAAATTGATTCCAGGAAGACCTCCTTAAGTCCAGGGGATTTGCGACGTTTATCTGCAGGTATTTATCAAATTAATAAATTCAAATTCGGGTTAACTCGAGTATAAAATATGTTGTGTCGTGTCGCCCGTTACTACATCTGGACTGGATTTTGACGTATTTCGAAATTATTTACTGAATACTCCAGTCTTTGGAGTCACAGCAAATGTGTTGGAATGTACTTCATATACATGTAATTACTATAAATGATTAGCTGACATTATTGGACATGGAAAATACCTCTGAACTATTACTATATTTAAATGACAAACTAGTATTCAAGAATAACGATCTATATTAGCTAACGTAAATCTGTAGGGTCGACATACAATTGATTTCGTTCTATAGACTCGTTTCGACATACATTGCTAATATTCTGTTTTCAATTAGTAATAATCGTAATAGGGAGATAAAATGAATGCTCTTAGTCGTTTAGATTTACGTGCTATGTTGTAATTTCAGGGATATTTGGTTGCGGAGAAAGCACACCTACATCTACGTCAACTACAGCAACACCCAACAAGTCAATTTCACAAGACACGTCCAAGCATGACATAACGAAAATTAGTGAAGAAACATTGAATGATGCAAGTGGAGCGGAAGCTGAGGATCAGGTCGATATTTCTAAACTTCCCAACTGGTATGAACGATCTCCGAAGAAACGATCGATTGCCACAATTCATTACGCCGATGTAAGATAACATTTAGTTTTTTAAAAGTATACTAATGTAATTAAATAATTCTTTGTAGTTGGTTAATCCAGTAGCTTCAATAAGTTTATTCGTTTTAAGATCTTCCACCTCAATTTCGCAAGTTTATTTTTATAGACGATGAAGATGAAACGGGCGTAGACATTTGCTTTTTTCATTTAACAAATGTGAAACTAGAACTAGACGGACGACATTTGTACGGATTAGAAGTAATATAATATCTATTTGATTTGAAAAAAAAACTATTTGATTTATCGTTTCTTTTCTTATTGGCATTGGTAAACTGCATACCTTAAAAGGGGACTTAAGAACCTTACCTCACCCGAGCTAACAACACCACATTTGAGGAAAATGTCAAACCATGGAAAACCTTTTCATTATGTTTTTGATGTCGTTCGCGTTAGAGTGTACCGTCTTCAGCAGATATGCTCACCAAATTGGATGACGAGTTAGTGCTTGTACTAACCGGATAAAAAAATTCTTTGGCCATCAATTTTGGAAATGATTTTGAGTCAAGTTTCGTTAATTACATTATTGATTTCTGTCATTGTTTCAGAAACCTGTAATAGCTCGAAGAAGGGGAAGCTTTTCCAGTAGTCTTTCCAATTTATCCCAGAAATCTTCGAGTTTGGCATCACTTCTTTTGTGTTCGCGGTCCATGTCGGTTGAAGAGAAAGATCAACATAGATCACCAACAGTTCTTTCGCCCGTACTAACTCCAGACAAAGAATACAAGTGTTTCAAGGCAAGATCTCGACAACAATCATTTGAATCTCTTTCGACAGCTGATCAAAGCCTCGGCAGTCCAACTGGAACAGCAACTCTGCCATCCGCTCCCAAGGGAAAAGCAATGTCTTTATCGACTTCTCTAGTCTCGTCTCCATATAAAGGTGGTGCCGGATTAAATGTCAGCCGAACGCCAAGTCGAATAGGAAAACCGCCGAACATTCTAATTCTTTGTGACGATGAGAAAACTAGAATAGCCTTGGCTTCTGTCCTGAAAAAGATGTTGGCGAGTGACAGGTTGGTATTAAAATATTCATATGGAAATGAAATGAGAAATCTTAAAAATATGTTAACACGGAAACCTTTTATCATGTAATGTAAAACCCAGATACACTAAAAACGCACCGACAGTTACAAGTAGCCGCACAACAGGTTTGACCGATTTTTTGGCAGACAAAATTTTGATCACTGGTATAAATAATTATAGCATTCCAACATGGTTCACTGGAATTTTCACACGTTGTTTGAAACCTTGCAACCCTCGTATACTGGTGGAAGGGGAAGGGGAATGGTATATTCTGTCGATCCGCACGCAAACCCGGCGTGTTTAGTTTTAGGTTCTGGTTTGATTCTGGATCCGTGATTTTAAAGTTTTGGTTATGCCATGCATGGTAATAACATAAGGAAAAAAAGATGAAGAATCATAACCTTAGTATTATTTCTTGACCTAACACCTGTATTAACTTGTAATAACCTGATCACTTTTACTCCAGGTATGCTATTTACGACATTCGATGGGATCAACTGGTCGTCGGCGGCTGGGCAGATCAGGCAGCACTTCTTGTAATTTCCGGTAGAATTAAGGATCCTGCAAATATTGGATTATTATTACAATTCCTTGGCGATGGTGGTCGCCTTTTTGCTTGGTGCTGTGAAACAGCACCGTTTGGACTTCCATTTCCAGAATCGTCTGAAACTCCTGCCAAGAATTCATTGGACAAAGTAGAAAGGAAAGTCATTCAGTATGGAACGTTAAAAACACATCCAATGTCGTTAACTGGGTTAAATTGGGGTCCAGCCAAAGACAATACATTGCCTTCTAAAGTTCAACGGGTGCTAGAAACTAACGACTCTGAAGGATACTCTCGGCCTCTCACCGCTTCTGTGTTTGCCAAAGTGAAGGACTCCGAAGAAGCCGTCGTAGTCAATTTGGATGGTGGTGCACTCGGTGGTAAAGCTGTACTATCTCAGGTAAACTCAACGTTTTGAACCATCATCTAGTAATAGCGTGACCTAAATAACCGATACTCACAGATTAATTTTGAAGAAACGGTGGACGAAGACAGTTCTCGAGCCCTTCTGTCTGTTCTACTTGGACAGAATCTCAGTATGGATTGCACAAAAATTAAAATGCCAGAGTACTCAATTGGTTATTTACTGGGAGATCACGTGGTAATGAAAACATTAAAATACTTCACAAATCCGATTTAAATAATACACTTATATTTAACTTTCTCTTTAGTTTTAGACTTTAATAATCCTGAACCACTCTTTTTGATAGAGAATTCAAAATTTCCTGAAAGAAACTCCTTCCACTATGAAACAGAAGGATTTGTCTTTAGAATTTATTCCACGAGGAGAGAAAGGACCTACAGCATCACATAGTCTATTTCCAATCCATTCTCTTGTGTGCCCGACAAACTTCTCTACAATCGATTATTTCAATGTAAGAATTAATTAGTGTTTATTTGTGTTCCGTTAGTATTATTTTATATTGAAATCATAATTTCTATTTGAGAATCTTGAGACGAACGAGTTGGGTCGCCTAGTAATTTATTCCGATGTAATGACTTCTACTCACGATGTATTGACCGGATCTTTTCTGGGACACGGTCTCGTTGTAATTGCGCGCCAGCAAACTTCTGCAAGAGGTATTGTGTAAATTCTGTTAGCACATTATCGAATACTTAAGTTATGTCAAGCCTTAATAATTATGAGAAAATGTAGCTCGTTTATATGACAGAATGAATGAGATATTTTAGAAACATTTAATTTATTCAGTTGAAATTGAATATTATTTAGGACGAGGTAAGAATATTTGGTTGAGCCCTGAAGGATGTGCAGTGTTTTCACTCCAGCTGGCCGTCAACTTGGATAGTGCAGCCGGAAGACGGATCACACTCCTTCAGCACATTGCTGCTCTTGCCATTGTTACGGCAGTTCCAAATCATAAGGTTTGTTGGACAGAAATTCGGAGCCATGATTTCCGTGCAGTCAAAAGGAAAGATAATTAGCAATTAATTTTCGTACAGGAACTCAATCTTAAGGTCAAATGGCCAAATGACGTTTACCTGAACGATCAGAAAATTGGTGGAATACTTGTTGAGAGTCGTTTTGACGGGAAAACCTGTGTTGTAAACTTTGGAATCGGAGTGAATGTGTGTAATGCTTATCCAACAGTATGTCTGAACTCGGTTTTAGCTGAAGGTAACACAAACAATGAGACGCCGAAGAAGATGTCTTGTGAATCTTTCATCGCCAGGGCGCTGACCCAAATGGAAATTTTATTGGACACACTTGAAAAATGTCCACTGGAAAAAATACTCAACTTGTACCAGGATAATTGGATTCATAATTCCGGGGATGAAGTCAACGTAGAAATTTCGGAAGGGAAATACGCACAGTGTCGTCTCAATGGAATTGACGAATTTGGATTCCTCAGGGTCGCGGAAGTAAATTCTGGGCACGTGTTTTCTGTACGGCCTGATGGAAATTCCTTTGACATTGCCAATCGACTTATAGCAATCAAGAATTAGTTTTGAAGTGGCCTACAGAACAGGCTTTTAAATGTGATAGTTCAATAACTGCAGTTTCTGCTGCAATCCAGCCCGAAAGGATTCGCTTTCGGCTGTAATGTGATGAGTATGAGATATTAACTTTCTAATAACCGGTGCTGTTTATTCTTGTGATAGTTGTTTAGGTTTTCAAGTACCTTTTTGTGTTCAGAAGTAAGAATTGAATTGTTCAAACATTATTTTTTGCTTTGCTTTGGTTCAACGAAGATTCCATTTTTAACGATAGTGAGCACACTCATTACTAAGTTGTTTGTCGTGTATTGATTACAGGACTAAAAGTAGTACAGAGATATTTAGATTTTTTGAATAAAATCAGAGTTTATGAAATAAAGAATTTTCATTTATTTCAGTAAGACCGAAAATCATTTTGGAACCACCGAAATTGAATATTCTTGACTAAACCCAGCTGGATTGTATTTTATTGTCGATATGACGTTGCTAGCCAATTTGTCTGTAGTAATCACACTCCAGAGTTTGGCCGACTAAATTAACACACATTATTTAGCACTTATTTGCATTCTCTCTTATAAGATCACAACGTTTTCTATCATTATATTTATCTGGTTTCTAATATTCTTCTCTTTTCACTATGATTGTAACCCAGGAAGACATTATTCATGTTCTGGTCCACTTCGTTGTACAACGGTAACAGTACGGTTATATTTTGAAAAACTATACATAGCGGAATCTGATTCGATATAATATTACCAAAATACGACAAATCTCAAATTCATCTTTTGAAAATCTTCTAGCTGAAAGGCAACTAGAGTTGATAAAATATATAAACTAACATAATCCTAGATAAACTAAACTCAAAACGACCTGCTGACTAATTTAGGATGGCTTTGTGACAAAATATGTCGATCTTGACTGATAAGTTAGTACTCCTGAGCTAGTATTTAAAGAGTAACCACTTGTGCTGATCTAACAACATTTGGTTTTAAAATAATATCCAAACTTTGAATAAGTTGGAGTTCAATTGGTGTCCCAATTTTCGCTGGATATTTCGTGTTCCTTTCCAAACGTTTCTCTTGGGTTCGAGCTAGAATTGTTTCCATTGAAGCTAAGGTAGTTTGTAATGCTGCTGGGACATCACCGTCTAATTTCTTGTACCAACCTAGAAAAAGAGCTGCAAAAATATCACCCGTCCCAGTGAAAATTCCTACAAGTCTCGGCGTTACAACTTTCCAAACTGAACGTCCACCATCTGAAAATTGAAGTTTATGTTTATTCATTAGACTTTTAGTAGGAAGTGTACCCATTGACATACGCTGGTAAGAGATCGTGAGACTACGGATTACGTATTTTTTTCGCAGAAAACGGATTAGCTTTCCACTTAGTCTGTGTAATACACCTCTTAGAGGACATAGCTTCAGTGGAGAAGAACCTATTTAATGTAACCGTCACACCGTGTCTGCCCCAAAGGGATCGAGCCCTTACAATTCCGAAGCGACAAGGGAAGTGACTTGGGACAACTAGTCGAGAATTTATTTTCGGCTTACTTTCTTTATGCACGAACGACACATAAGTGACCAAGTCCGGACCTTCCATGTCCAAACTGGAGAGAATTACAACGGAAACACCTTTCTTATGAATAATTTCCATCCCTATGAGAGCATCTTCTTGAGTTTTAATTTTAATTCCACTAAGCAGTCTGTAAAAGAATCCAAATCGTTAATTGCATCTGTACTTAATTTTGCACAACGGTTAAATTACAGTCATAATCCAATTTACTCTAATTCAAATGTATTTGGAGTAGTGATATCCGCTAAAGGAAGAATTTCATTTTGGTAGATCGGAATAAGCGCTTCAGTAACGTAAAAATGTCCATTGTCTCCAAGTACTGGGTCGCACACTACAAGTTCAAAAATGAACAATATTATTAAGCAATTGTTTATACAAAATTTGAATTTCAAGTTTTTACTCAGGAAAAATATTTACAATAAATGTTGTTGGGATTTGCAGTTTTTATCTCCTGGATAACTTCCTTCACTTTCCTCAAGAAAGACTCCGAACCAATATACCCTGTTAGCAAATGCGTGTAGTGAATCAGGTCATTTTGTCGTAGACCGTTGAAGAGATCATCTAATGAAATTCATTAATCAAAATATTGTTAAGTTAATATTGACAACAATATATATTGATTTTGATTTACCCAAATCTTTGTCCGTCAAAACCTGTCCTGTCCATTTTCCATAGCCGGTGTGATTTGAGAATTGGACAGAATTGATGAAATCTACCTCAAATCCTAAAGCCTATAAGAAAAGCAAATTAATTTTTTCAACATTCATCACTTTATATTCACACCAAAGGCATAGTTTCACAATTTTAATTTGCAGTGCTTGCAAATATCCATGCAAAATCTAATCATATAGGAACTAACCTGCAGTGGAAAAACCGCACATTTGTTTCCCACGTAGCCTGACACAACGTGACTTTGAATAGATAATACTCTTGGAGTTCCTGTACTATTTTTAGCCTCGGACGAACCCGAACAACATTCTGCCATATTACTAAAATTTCGAATTTTTATATTTTTTTCTAATTTCTCTTCTTATTATATGTATTTACCCGGCCTACTGTTTCGACCGGATATCACTTGGAACGTAAAGAACGTCACTATGGCACTTTATACGTAGACTACGCTTTCATGCAAGCGAGATATTTCGGGTTCCCAAGACAGGACAGAATAAATGAATAATTATTGTGTTTACGCTATATGATTAATGAGATCTCCGTCAGTGCTGGTTTTCACAAAAGGTCCGGGGAAGCATAGCAGGCGTGTTATCACGAAAAAAAATTTGAATCAATAGTATACTTTGTACATTTAGCACCAACACTACAATTAAATGTGTGCCAGCAAGATAGATAATCGAGTCAAAAAAAACTTACAAGGAAACCATTTTTCACGTAAAAGCAGTATCGACTAAAAACGTAAGCGAAAGGTTACTCCAAGAGAACAAAATTTTAACACATTTGTGAGCAGTTGAAACTAGTTCCACGGAAGAAAACGTTCAAAATACAATTTCATATCGCATGCACATTTCATTACTGAAACTGTCACAATCACAATATTCTCACTGTTATTACAGAGGGTAGAGGAAACTCAGAGAATAATTATATGCGGACATGAAGTCTTTACTTCATGACCAGGACTTTTTTTTGAAGACGATTTGTAATCCTGCACCCTTTATAGCTTGATCTTGTACAGTTTTACTTGAAGAGTGGTTTCCTTGTTAGGGGAATAGAAATGTGTTGATTCAGCTGTATGTTCTTGACAGAGCTGATAATATACGTGTATCAATTCTGACTATGCCATAAAGTAATTAGTATATAATTTGTGTAATTTTGTGTATGTAATGTAATGACTACTGGCAAAAGAAGTTGTCGGCCAATGTACTACAGGGTGTCATTGAAGGATAGGATATTGGAGAATCAAATGTTGAAATTGAACTTTGGATTTTGAAACGAAAAGGGAAATGATAATCAAACCATACAGTACGCGAAATTTTTAAATAAAATAATTTGGTAAAGATGTGATGAATTCTGGATACGAAATGAACCCTAAAATTCGGATGTTCCGGTTCGGGTTGTACCGGAGTTTGTGTACGAAAACGAATATGAAATTGAATTTTGCTTCGACTCGTTTTACCCTGGAAAATCAATAGGCATGCAAGGAACACTGGAACACGTAAAACCGCATGTATGGAATTGAACTCACGACAGAGAACGTGAAAGTGAAAGTACAAATATTTATAAAGCTATACGGAGAATGAAAATAAATCGAGGATTTGAAAGGAAACTTTGTTTTTGAGATTTGTTAGACTTTTTCGAAATTAGCGAGACATTATACAGATTCAATTTCATTGCCGATATTTGATTAGGCGAATCTTACTGTTGCCGATGCGTCGTTGGAGCCCTACGATTCTATTTTGCAGTTCTTTCACTTTCATTTCAATTTTATACTTCTTTTTTTATATGGGGAATAAGTTGGGTCCACTTGTGATTTATACGGCCAGTGTTTGCCCAACGAATGGTAAAAATTGTGGTGAGTCAAAAGCTTTTTAAGACTAGAATTGGAGTGTAAGAAATATTTGTACCACCGGTCTTGTAAAAAATTTTATCTTGCGGGAAATGTACGTATAACGTGATTTTCCTTAACGGTGCTATGTTCTCATTTGTAAAAATTTATGAAATCGATTAATTGACAAACGCATATTTTACATTTGCATTCGAATTTCTGTAAATATGTAGTGGTTATTGTTAGATTTGCTTTATTTGTGAGGATTGCATTTGATGTCTTGTAAAAAAAAAATAGAAGGTAAGATATCGTCATTATTACAAAAAATTAAAGCAACTGACGATTTATTTTAAATGAATTAACACGTACAGCTGGATTGCCGAATGGACTGAACCGGTGTTTAACATGGTATTATAATTAATCCGATTTCACATTCGGTCCCACACAGAAGAATCCACAGTATGGCTCTCACTAGATGAGCTGATGGTTGGGTCATTGCGCCAAAACGATTCAAGAATACTCAACTACATTAGGAAAGATCACTATTTACATCCACCATCACCACTTGAGTACAACTTAACAAACCCTTATGAGGATCCATCCATGGTGGGTTCAACAATATTTAAAGAAAATTACAAAAAAAAAAAACTAAAACAACAAAAAAGAGAAAGGAAATTGGTAGGGGCATGGCAAATGCTCCTTAAATTGCCCATGCAGCGGCCCAAAAGTTTTGA
The DNA here is from genome assembly GCA_034698945.1 of Protaphorura quadriocellata. NCBI lineage: Eukaryota > Metazoa > Arthropoda > Collembola > Poduromorpha > Onychiuridae > Protaphorura > Protaphorura quadriocellata. Next base: position 2,729 of record JAQGCA010002546.1, on the reverse strand, counting down.
CCTTCACGATATTAACTGGCTATGGTTCTTGTGAAACTTTTAGGGACAATCGACTATCGTCAAACATGCTTTAAATAATATGGTGAGTCTCAATCTTCTGCTCACGTCAAATTCACAAATTATATATTATTTTAAAATAATAAAATTGCTTTACAGAGGAACGGGTTCTTCGTTGAGGTTCGTCTTATTTCGGATACTAGTATTACGATCATTTCTCTTGAAAAGAAAGCACATAACTATATTATGTATTTTATTCATTAGTGTGGAGGTTACGACGGCGAGATACGTTCCAATACATTAATGTTCGAAAGAGATTATGACTGGAGGGTAAGAATTCTATAATGTTAATCAGTAACATTTTTAATTTGTCAAAACACAACAGAATTCTAAAGAGATACACGAGTGACACAACTCTCTCCGAATTAATAGGAAATAGAATCGAAATATGAAATGATAGGTCGCGTAGAACTGTGCATCAAATTTGCAGTTTTTCGCGTACTCATGATCGCCTGAACTGGACAGCCAGCCACCTGGCTGATAATATGGGTCTTTATAGCCCAATCCTAGATCCTATCATAAACAGGCTTTCGCGGTCGTCTGGGATAGGTTTCACTCTGCAATAATTGTCGTTTATGCTACTCAGCTTTTAATACCCCCTGTAAACGTGGTAGTGATATCGTTATGGACGGCCACTGAAAATATTTACCGTCTTGTTTACTTTTTTCCTGAAGGGTCTTCTGATTGAAGGAGATCCTAAAAATTACGAAAGACTACTTCAGAAGAGGAGAAAAGCCTGGACATCCCCATCTTGTCTTGCCACAAAGAGATTTCCTCATCAAGTGAGATCTTATTAATAGCGCTAATTGTATAGAAAAAAAATCCAGTTGTTCATTAGTTAATTTTGTACAGGTGATGTTTAAACAAGACTCTAATGCTGGAAAGATTTTCAGCCAAATCATTGGAACTGAAAAGGCCGAAGACGGTTTCGTCAAAGTTCAATGTTTCCCATTTTTCTCTCTTATTTCTGCCCTCAATGTTACCACAGTTGATTATTTTAGTCTCGACGTTGAAGGTAGTGAGATCGACGTTTTGAAGACAATTCCTTTTGACTCAATCTTTATAAAGGTAAATTACTGGTGTATTTTAATTCTAATTTACGAGGTAACCACTTTTCTTGTAACGCAGTGCAGGTGGAAAAGTCTAGGATTATTTATACGTCGTGGTTACAAGCACCGCAAATGACGTTAGACTGCTGGTGCTGATGAGATGAATACAGCGTGGGGCTCAAATAAAACGCGGATCTTTCTCCAGCTTTCTGCAGTAGAGCGAAGAAAGTAGTGAAAGTCTTTGACCTCTGAACCTACTTGAATGAATAGAACGCGGGTGCTCAATTAGGTCATTTACGGCATGAAGATTTTGACAGAAAAATATAGTTTCGCACTTTTGTGAATATTCTAGTGGAGTAGTAATATTCAGAAGGATGTTTGGAATGTTTCCAAAAATTCAATTTTGAAATAAAATATATCTGCTGTCAAAAATGCCACAATGCACTCAGACTCAGGACACTTTTTGCAATTACCTGTCAGACTTGGTATAAGTTGATCGAAAATGTGTTACATCAATAGTTCTTAGAACTTCTGAAGAACTGAATAGCCCTTAATTGACACCGTGTTTGTATTTGCAGGTCCTTTCTGTTGAGTACGTTCATGACGTAGGTGGAAGAGAAGCAGTGAGGAAATTGGTCACCTCTAAAGGGTTCCGTGTCTTTGGGGAGGTCAGAGATCGCGGAAATCTTGCAAATGATCTGATATTTATTAACAAGAGATTCCAAAGAAATTCTGATGCAACATCAACAAATAATTAATTCCATGTGTTCAAAATTAAATAAATTAAAACCAATGGCTCATTCCTTGAAACTGTTATTAAACCAATTCATCATACACGTGTATTGAGTACTATGATAAGTTTGCGTCTACTCTGATTCTTAGATGGTCGTAATCCTTTAGATCGTCCTCTATTGCCGACAACGCAACTTCAGGCCCAGACTGACAATCAATTTGGTTGTTGTACTGAACTGTTCGGACCATGGGACTTATATAACATTAATAAATAATTCTCTGACTCTCACTCTAGATATTCTGGCGTGGTCATAGGAATCCGGCGGACTTCTCTGCTACAATGGACATGGCAGTTCGAACTATCCTTTTTCCAAAATGAACAGATATGATAATTATAGAATTAAAAACGTACCACGAACGGGCAGGCGAAGGCCCTAGATTTGGCTGCATTTTTAATGTTATAGCCTTTCACCTCCTGAACAACTTTCATGAAGGTCCAAACCGAAAAATCTGACCGTTTGGACGCTAGAAATACACTGGGGCGTGTGCTACGACCATGGCTAATTAGGTGAAGCACATGTCCCCGTGTATTTCTAGCACCCAAACCGTCAGACACTATAGACACCATAAATTAATTTTATTTCACTTCAAAACATGCAAATGTGCTATTACTAATACTGGAATGTGTAACTCTATCTTTCCTGACTCAAGAAACTGAATTCCATTCTCAAAGCTAAGATCAGAATCTGGAGGAGTCACTTTGGCCAAGGCAAAGTCAAATCCTGTTAAATATTCTACTTTTCTAAAAGATTGAATTGGATTGGATTGGATTGGATGTAATTTTATTTAAGTCATCAATAATCATAGCTCACACAACGTAAACATCAAAAA
>JAQGCA010002545.1:0-13636 GCA_034698945.1 Protaphorura quadriocellata | reverse complement strand
AATCTTTAGTAGTAATCTGGAGTCAATTCATACCGTCATTATTTTGCAAAATATTTGAAAATAATGAATAGATCATAGTACATAAACTTGGCACAATTGAGTAGTCATTTATTAACTTGCAACGTATCCAATCACCAAAACATTTACTTCGTGTAACATACACAGTTAAATAAAACTTGCATCGTGTTGTGAAATTGTTTCATTTGACAGATTTAAATTACAAAATTTAGAAAAGGACGAGTACTTATGCACAATCTATTAGGTTACGCATAATACAAGACACAATACTAACAAGAACAAGGATAATCAACATGTAACGTTAAGACTAATTCGAATGATTACGATTCACATTTACAAAAATTGAATAAATAATTAGCTAAGAGCCAACCATAACATACTATCTAATCACTATTTTTTGTATTCCTTAGTTACTTCCTACTATGAATGGAATTGTTACGTTCGACTAAGGCACTTATTGCAATTTGGTAAATATCATTTAGAAGATTTTTAACTTTAACTCTAATCGGCGTTAGAATTTGATTGTGACGTTGCGAGCGCCGTCGGTGTGGAACATATACTCGAAGAATCATAGTCGAAATCGTTATCTTCAGAATTCCTCTTAGAAACTCCGCGAGGCGTCCCAGAAGCTGATCCCAGAGGTCGTCTACAAAACAGAAAATAATACACAAAACACAAAGTTTAAAAAAATGGCGTACGGAATGTTAACCGATAGTAGTGGTAGGTGGCAATCAGGTCTTAATGTGCTACAAAGGACAAACTTCAAAATATGTTATCAAGACATTAAAAGTGCAGTACTTACCTCACTTTATTTTTTAGCATGTTCAGTTCCCTTGCAACGATGTCAAATTGCTCTTGTAATTCATCAAATTCGCGTTGGAGTCTTCGCTTATTAGATTTTTCCTTTGAAATTTCTTCTTCACTCTCATCAATCTGTCTTTTGAGGTTCTTCATTCTTGAGTTCGACTTATCATTTTGTTCTTTATAAATTTCAATGGTACGTCGCTCATCTTCTAGACTCGAAAGGACTTCTTTCAATTTCTTTTCAAATCTTCGACAAAGCTTCTGGTGAGCTAACCTGTCCTTTCCTTCATTTTCCAGTTGATCTTCCAACTGCGTAACTTTTAGCTCTAAGGATGCTATTGTTGTTTTTGAGCGGGTTTTACATCCGTTTTCCATATCAGAAAGTTTTGCACGAAGTTCCTGTAATAATAATTTAAAATAATTTAGAGTACGATTGAAAAATCAAAAAAAACAATTTCAAGACATTAAGTTTGGAATTATTTAAAGAAAATATAAATTACAAGTAAACTCACCTTGTTTGCTCTTTCAAAGTTCGCTCTGGTATCCTCCAATTTTGTCGCATTTGTTTTCTCTGCGTTCAATTCGATCAAGCATTGGTCATACTGCATCGTGACTTTACGAAACCGCTCTTCAACCAATTCACTCTTATTCAGCTCCTCCTCAAGTTCTTCTTCTAACGTTCTAATTTTGGTTTCAACTTTACGTCTGTCGTCAACCATCATATTATATCGTCCCATCGTACTAACTTTCTGGTCCATCAATTCGTCACGTTCCGTTAATAATTGTCGACGAATACGGTCCCACGATAGTGCTTCATCCTATAAAAAAAAATTAAATTATGTTATGCCTGTCTTCATGGGAGCACAAAGCATAAAAAAGGAATACAGTGGAGTTTCTGTACATCGAACTCGCAAATTGCCTTTTAGATCGATTCGGTATATCGGAAGCTACGTTATAATGGTGGCAATGGTGGGCCCAAACTACAGTTGGAGTTGGAATAAATGAGGTTTCGAGACAGCAAGGCCGACGTGGCCCGTAGAATTTTACTTACTTGGGCCACACGAAAATCTTGCTCCAAAAACTTAATTCTTTTTTCACACTCCTTCGCATCAGCAGCCGCCTCATCTTTGTATGCCTTCAAATCATCATTTTCCTTCGACAACTCCTTGTTAATATTCTGAAGTCTTTTCAACTGCTTGTTGAATTCATCTTTCGATTTCATAGACATATCAATACTCGTACTAAGCTGTTCATATTCGTTTTCAATCTTCTTTTTGGAAACTACTGCTGCTGTTCTTTGTTTTCTCTCTTCTTCTAATTCAATCTCAACTTCTCTCAATTGTTTGACCAAATTCTTCTTTGTGTCTTCAATCTGCTCTTCCTTATCCCTTAGATCCCGTTCGTAGTTTGTTTTGAGAGCTTGAAAATTAACTTCCAATCTGAGTTTCACGTCTTCCGTTAGTTGTACCTCATCCTCCAATTCTTCAATATGTGTCTTTTGTTCTTGTATTTGCGACTCTAGGGAGGTCTTCAATTTTTCTAATTCATGGTGTGATTTATCTGTTACTCCTGTGATACAAAAATGGGAAAGTTGTAATTAACTCTCTCACAAGGTTAGGAACAGCCTTGGACTAATATGATCTAGTTCCGCATTTGGACCAGTTGTCGCTATATTGCTTCAATGATTTTTTAAACTGCCATATTTTCTTTATAGAAAGGTATGAAGTACATATTATAACCATGTCGCAGTTTTAATCATTCGTCAATAAATCAATTTGGTTCAATTTAGTACAGTGCGGGTTGTAGCATCAAGAATAGATAATGAACAAGTAATAGAAACTCATGACACTGACTGTAATGTGTCATTTTATAGATCTATTCGAACGAACGGTTCAATTATGGCGCTCAAACCGAAACTATTAGTTAACTGTCATGGTGGGCTGCAATTCTTCCCACTACAAGTTTAAAGATGTTGTTCTTAAATATGAAAATTATTAAATAATGAAGTCACTAACCTTGTGTGTTGACCAATTCATCCAATTCAGCCTGAATCACTCTCTTGGATCGATCCATTTCATCACATTCGAGTTCTTTTTCTTCCAATGTTTTATGCAGATTAATCATTTTTGTTTCCTTTTCTCTTGACTCACGTTCCGCGTTTTCTTTCTCAACAATTAATTTCTCACTCAACGATTTCTCCTCATTGAGAATTTTATCAAAATTACGCTGCCTCTTCTCAAGCTCAGTAATTTTCGTTTTACAAGAATTCAATTCAATCAGAGTATCATCGAGTTCGGCTTGTATTTTCTTCTTATTCTTTTCATACTTCTCAATGCTGTTGATATATTCATCTCTCTGAATGAATAAAACTTCAATCTCCGCCTTGAGTTTCTTAATATTAGACTCCAGGTTATTAATTAGTTCAGTGTCGTCATCTCCCTTTCTTCTTAAATACCCAACCTCGATTGCACTTTGAACAAGACGGTTTTCAACGGCGCTGACCTGTCGAGTTTTTTCTTCGAGATTATCCTGAAGATTGATGACTTCGTGTTCGAGATGTTTACTCTTTGAAATATTAATTGCTCTCATTTTAATGTCTTCTTGCAATTTGTCCTTCAACTCCTGAATGATTTCTTCTTTACTCAGGTTAGTTTTTGAGAGGACATTATTGTCTGTCTCTAATTTCTCAATGACATTAAGATTAGCTTCGAGTTCATTATTAGCTGTCCCCAATTTCTCCAGTAATTCCGTTTTCATTTTTTCGCTCTCAACGTATGTAATACTCAATTCATTGAACGATGTAAGTAAAGATTTCTTTTTTTTCTCCCAGTCTTGTTTCGAGTTGGTTGACAGTTTTAACTCATTTGCTAAATCGATGTTCTCAGCTTCAAGATTACTTTTCGTTTTCTCAACAGCAGCCTTTGATTTCTTCAAATTATCAATCTCGGCAGTCATAGCACTGATCTCTTGTCCGTACTTGTGGCGTAGTGCCATAATGTTTTCTTCATTCACCTTTGATTCTTCTTCCAAAGATTTTTTAATTTGACTCAATTCTATTTCTCTTTTAGAACGAAGTTCTTGCTGGGCTGCTGTTGAGTCTAAACTATCCAACAATTCATTTTTCAATCCTTCGAGCTCTTCTGATAACGCCTTCTTGGCAACTTCCGATTTCAACCTTGAAAGTTTTTCGGCCTCAAAATCTTCGCTAAGTTCTGTAAGCAGACTATCAAACTCTCGACATTGTTTAAGTGCCGCTTGTTTCGAGATTGTCTCTTCATCCAGTTTAATCAATAGTGATGTTATTTCGTCATCTTTCTTCAATGCGCTCAACTGTATGTTCTCAATCATACTACGATTTTCTTCAATTCTATCCCGAGCATCCTCAAGTTCTTGCTCTGTTTTACGCTTTGATCTTTCAAGCTCATTCTTAGCATTTGATTCTCGCTTTAGTTTCTCTTCTAATTCATTAATAATTTGCTCATTCTTCAACTTCAATTTTGTCAAATGTTTTGACTTCTCTTCTTCTTCAATAATGTTTGAATTCGCATCCGTTAACTTGGCTTCAATCAATTTCTTTTCCTTGGCTTGTTTCGCCAGAGTTTCTTCAGTCAATGTCAGGTCCTCTTCCAGCTTTTTTACCTTAGCATCCAAACCAACTTTCTCAAGTTGTAACTTCTGTCTAGCCCCTTCCTCTTCTTCTAGCTGTTCTTCCAAGTCTTGTACATTCAGCATTAATTTCTTCTTCTCATTTGTCAAATTAATAACATGCTCTTCTTCCTCCTCAATACGAGCTTCCATATCATGTAATATTTCCTCCAATTCTTGTTTTTTGATTGATAGTCTTGCTCTCATTTCTTCTGCCTCAGCACATAACTCAGTCTCAGCTTGTAATTGTTCAGCTAACATCGACTTTTCTTCCAGGATTGCACTTAATCTAGTTTCATTGTCTTCTCTAATTTTGATTGAATTATTTAACTCACTCTGTATAGCTTTCAGTGCTTCTTCCTTTGCTGTTAATTCATCATCTTTTTTTGTAACTTGAAGTAGAGGTTTAACCTTTGTGTACAATCTCCACCATTGCCAATTTCGTAATTTAAGATAGGCAGAACAATTCCTTTGAATTATACGGAGAGCATTCAGCTGCTGAACTCTTCTCAGGGTTTGCTTTCGTGCTAGCATTCCACGGCAGTATGATTGGAAGTTGATGATTAAATCTGTCATCTTGAAGTCACGTTCTTCTTCCAAATGTGCCAAGACACCAGCGCGGAAGAAAATTTTTGACTGGCCGATGAGGTATAAGCTTTTGTTCAATTCCAAACTCGTTATCTGTAAGTCATGTTAAACAACGAGATTAGTATGCTTATTATAATGATGGAAGTATAAACAGGTGACTGTGAATATGCAAAAGTGCCAACTTACCATTTTGGCACATGCTTTCTTCCCGTCCATAAATCCTTTTGGAATTATATTTGGCGTAAGGATTTCATATCTGGTCCGGAACTCTTGAAATGGTATTCTATTTGGAAAGCCTTGGCGACAAATGCGAATTCCTTCCAAAACACCGTTACATCGTAGTTGATCTAGAACTAGCTGAGAGTCAATTTTTCCAGATCTTTTCTCATGGTTGGGAATTATACAGCGAACGAAGTTAGGATTTGTATTCCGCAGTGTTATCATCAATTTAGTCAATTGTTCTTTGTAGAGTTGGGAAACAGTACGAAACATTCCTTTACGGACTGCACGTGTTGTATTCCCAAAATTACCGATTACACCAGTGTTATTTGATTCAATAACTTGTTGTGAGGCCAAGCCAACAATTTCCGCTGCAAAACGAAATACAAAGTTAAAATTTTGTACAAGATGTGCAAAGAAAAATATATTGTCGAATGTATCAATTACCATCTTTCCAGATGTGAACAATGAATGGATCCAGACTGGCTTGGAGTAGGGAAACAACATTCTCATTCAAAGGATCCATATTCTTCATTAACCACTGGGAACCACTATAATCAACTTTCCCAGCATAGTGGAGAATCGAAAAATCCCCATCTTTCCCATTCCGAAAGTCCATTTTGAAATACTTTGAATGGCTCGAGTGCGCTGATGTTAACTTTTCAATGAAAGTTTTGTCTGTCGCTTTCGGAAACCAACATTCCTCATCGAGAAGAGATAATACACCCATTGGCTAAATAGAAAAAAAATTCTCAAAAATATGTTTGGATTCAAAATCAAAAAACTGTGCTTAATTAGTGTCACCTTTTCAATCAAGTCAATGGTAGGTTGCAAATCTAGACCAAAGTCAATAAACTTCCAATCGATTCCTTCTTTTTGATACTCTTCTTGTTCCAAAATGAACATCGTGTGATTGAAAAGTTGTTGTAACTTCTCATTTGTATAATTAATACAAAGCTGCTCAAATGAGTTCAGTTCAAATATCTCAAAACCAGCAATGTCCAAAATGCCAATGAAACTAGCCCCTTGTCGTTTAGTTCTGTCTAAAGACCTATTGATTCGGTTGACCAACCATCTGAAAAGTCGCTCGTAACAAGCCTTTGAGATCGCTTCAACGCTGAACTCAACCTAAAACAAAAATATATATGGATTAAAAACATGAAGAGAAAGCCGATTACTTTATATATTCATGAAGGTGTACCTGTTCTTTTGTCTGTGCCTTCGTGACATATTCTCTCCCAACTTTAATCCTTGGCTTCAAAAAAGCTTTTGTCATTTCAGCCACATTTAGACCAAGTAAATGGGAGACTTTTTGAGCTACTGTATTATCCGGCAACGACGCTTGATCCGAATTACGTTCTTGTTTAAAGTCCATATTACCAAAGTGTAAAACAGCCGACACAACGCGAAATATTGAGTTTAAATCATCAGGATTCAATCCCATTATATCCATTGATGCTAAAGTTGAATTAAACTCAATGATGTCATCAATACCAACTAATGGCATTCTACCGTTCGTTAGGAATGTATAGTTTTTCGCATCATCCAGAATCCAATCCTCTAAAATCATACACATTCGCATTATTAATTTTACTTTCAGTTTCAGTAAAGTGATAGACAAAGAAATGGGTTATTCTTAAATGACGTCACATTCAGGACAAAGGCATAGAGAATACAATACCATACTTTCTATTCTCACATTTATTCCTATTCGCCTTTTCGCCTTAAGTCAAGGTCAAACATTCATAAATTTTCTGTACTAGATTTCCATCTTGCCTAGTCTACCAGCATTTAGGAGCAGGAGGAAACTTTAGTGGAGAAATAACTCTTCCAAGTAGTGATATGAACTGATATAAATGATAACAAAAGAGTCATTTGTAAACCAGGTGCTGTGACACCTGAAGGGGAAGAGAGGATGACCTAACTTGTGGTCAGTGAAATCATTTCATAGCCCATTTAAATGGTTAGAATTATTCAAAAACCTCGCTTACCCCTTTGTACAACACTTGCACCAGATAGCAGCTGGTAAAATATATGGAACGATCTTTCGTCCTTTGCTTGTCGAATAGCACGTGATTTTTCCAGCAAATAAGTCTCAATATTAGCTCCACTTATAAATCCGGACGTGTCAAAGTTAATTCGGATGAATTTCCCAAATCTCGAACTGTTGTCATTCTTGACAGTCTTTGCATTACCAAATGCCTCAAGAATTGGGTTTGCCTGAAGGAGTTGCTGTTCCAACTCTCCAAGCTTTAAGCGAGTACTACCACCCTGTATTTTCAACAATGGAAAAAGAGAAATTCAAAATCAAGGTTATGACGCCAGAGGTGATGAAACAAAAGCTAAAATTTTTCCAAAAGTACTTGACACAATTAGTCAATATAATATAATGGACATTAAAATTATTTTATCGTCTTAGTAGTAGGAAACCGTAAAATCAAATCGAATAAGAGCTATAACGTTCAAAACGAAGTGTAAGTCATTAAAATAAATTAATTCAAGCAATTGTGCAGCGGATTTTCTGCGCTAATGAATAGAATCTGAGAATCCCCTACTCATCTCCATCGTACTGAAATTAAATACCCGTATCGAAGTTGTGCAAATTAAGAACTCTGCCTTTCTATCAGATATTTTTTCTTAGGTAGAATCTGACGTCATAATATCAAAAGTAGTATAATTAAAAACAACACAACAAGGAAATAATAGCACTACGAAAAACTTACAATATTTTATGTGCACGTGCAGTGCGAAATGCAGATGCAGCCAAATCCAACGATACTAATAAAATAAACGGTTAGTTGCATGCAAAAACTAACGCATAAATAATTTATTGCAGAACTAGGGCACCCAAATATATGTACTTCTAGAAGAGAAAAACTGTCAGTATGACTCAGGTTTACAGTTAGAAACATAGAAATTAAAACTTTTTTCAAAATGGAAGGAAATATTTTTGTACTCATAAAATGGCTTTCGATAAGGTCAAGGTCGGTAGGGTCAAAGAGAATAATACTAAATTTGTGACCAAACGATGGCTGCAATATATTTTGAGATTATTTTAATTTAAATGCTCAGTGTAAAATTCTTTTCAATTGATTGCTCGCATCAGTTGGATGCCCTAATTCAGACTGCGGTAGAAGTTCAAATTAAAATCAAGCACGTATTGCTTACTACGGAGATGCAAAAGTGTCCGAACTCAGAGTTAGTTAACACTAAAGTTATAAAAAAAGAACAACTCACCGAATTGCGTGAGGCAACCATGGGGTTAGATTTCGGTTTCGAAGCTGCTACATAGGCCAGGTATTGTATCACCTTCTTAGTATTTTCAGTTTTGCCAGCTCCACTTTCGCCAGTACATAGAATCGATTGATCCTCCCGGTCTATTTTTAAATTAAAAAAAAATCAATTAGAAATGTTAAACAAGTTTAGTTTAATTTAATATTATTAATTTAGTTTTATTTATTATTTTACACATTTCTTGAATTACCTTGCAACATAGACCGGTATGCATTGTCAGTGATGGCAAAGACATGAGGTGGAACTTCATGACGTTTCTTCCCCTTGTAGATCTCCATAATTTTCTCACTATATATCGGTAACTTTTTGTATGGATTGACAACAACACAGAAGAGTCCAGAATATGTATAAATCAGTCCAGAGTAATAACGATCTCGAATATTATGGAGAACACTTGCTTCATTCAAACAAGTTAACTCTGCCATATCCTCAACTTTATCAAACTTCGGTGGATTCATCTTCTGTACATCAACTTTGTTTACGATCACAATTTTGGATGAATCAACGATTTCAACTTCCACCGAGTCATCTGTTTGGGACTCTCTCTGAAAATACAAGAGAATCAAATTGACACATTTACAAAATCACTCTAGGACAATCACAAATTAAGTGTCTGTGTTAATCACTTCATTCAGTAATTAGTAATTTCAATAATTACCTTGATGCTAGCTGCTGAGAATCCATTCACTTCGTTGGGAATCCAAACAAGTCGTTTTAAAGACCACTCTGCCTGTGATGTGGGATCATTCACCATATTTCGATCCACGACTAAATATTTTAAGTCTGACTCTGAATCTATGTCGTCTTGACTTTGACGAACGCCGACCTTGGCCATCGTAGGTGAAGGCTTAACTTCCAACTTCGTAGGGAAATTATTAGAAGCAGATTTCATCGTTTCACTCTTGATGAAAACGTGGGGTCCATTTCCATTCATGATGTATTCTAAAAGCTGTCGTTGCCGAGCTTGGATCTGACAAGGGAACCTTTCCAAGTCATCATCGATTTTCGTCCTGAAAATTTTTCTGCAATTTCATTCACTTATGCCAACATAGTGTGTGAAATATCTCGGGCCACTTCTGCTGTAAAATGTTTTGGGTTACTTCTGGAGGTCAAACTGTAACGTACGTAATTGTGAATTCTAGAAACCATTTCTGCAAATGGCGTCACTTTTACCACACACAGAAATGAGGCCTCTTGCGGAAATGAATTCTCAAATTCACATTATAAGTACATTACATAATATTGACCTTCGGAGGTCACCTAAAGCATTTTGCGGCAAAAATAGCCAAAGATATTTCACACACTACGTTGGCATAAGTGAATGAACTTGCACACAAATTTTCAGGTCGACAATCGATGATCACCACATGGAAAGGTTCCCTTGTCAGGTCAGACCCGTTCCGTTCGTCTAACTAGATGTTTCCACGAGACTAGGCCAGGCCGGCCAGTCTGGTCCGATTATAACCACCAACTGAATCTGCTGAAAAAAATATATAATCACAATAATTAATGATTTCAGTTATTCAATTAAAATCATTATTTGACTTGACTCGTCGCCGGCCACCAGTACGGGACACAAATTATTATTTCAGAGACTTCTCTCTTAGATGGACGACGAAAGCTGTAATGGACCACGTAAGTGAGGAATAAAATATAGTAACCAAGAATTGGATAACAATAGGGGGCAAGTGCAGGAAAGGAATTGCACAGAGTTTGTTAGATCTATTGGACTTTGCTTACAGGGTGGTTCATCCATAATTGATAAATTCAGTGAAGGATCATGGAATTATAATTGAAATTCCTTTAATCTTCAAATATAATCAGAGAATATCTGAGAGTTGGAAACAACAAGTAAAAAATACCTTCCGATTATGAAAAAAATTATCACTGCGACAATTCAAATTCTTTACGTAAATTCCGATCTCCGATAATTCCTTTGCTTTAATATTTTGCACAGGACTTCTGTCTGGAATGTCAAACCGGTGTTCTAATAGTTGACAATTTTTAATTTTTCCAGTGATTATCCCCGACGCTGCTTATGATTGCGATGTGTGTGGACTTTCAGAGCGAAATTTTTGAAATTTACTGCTGCTTCGACTATATTTAACGCATGCGCATGCCGGTTCGGTGTAGTGACGATAGTCGGGGTGAATGACCTTTGCTTGTGCACTCTGTCGACTATGGCCAATTCAACCAAAGACCATCTGCCATTTTGAATTTCATCTCCACCATGGCAAAAATTATCAAGGCCACAATAATGGCTGTCAAAAAATGGCTGTTCTTTCTTAGATTCCGACTTTTAAAATTTTAACGAAGGCTTCTTGGCAAAATGTATGACCGGTCCTCCTACACCTGGCAATTTTTCAACTGCTTAAAGCTGACTCATGCTACTAATTGAATTATTAGTACTATTATTATGCAGATGCGAGAATCGGTTACATTTACGTTGTCGATAAATACAGTCAACAGTATTTAGTAATGGATGCCGGAGAAGGAGAAATACAAATAATATGCAATAATTGAGATGTAAAATTGAATAAAAATGAGTGTCAATGACCTTTCGATGTTGTGCGTAAAAATTCCTGTCGTTCGTTGAGACTGTCTTCTGGAATGTGAACTGTCAACCGTCGCCTTCCTGTCTTTGGGTTTGGAGGGATAATTGGACACTGAAGCAGGACAGCGTGTCCAGCGTCGTCACGAGTATTGAGAATTTTGAACTGCCACTGAAGATTCGACGGAATGGAAAAAGACACCTGATCAGACGGAATTTCTAAATTGGAATATTTATGAAAATGATGAATTTCGTGTGGAATAGTGGAATAGTGAGTTGACAGGAGAACCTCCTGCCCGGAGAAGGAAAATGAGAATGCAGAGAAGGAATGGGAAGAAAAGGCAAAGTGGAGAGAATTTGGGTGCAGAGACAGGGACGGCGTCGGCGCTACCAACATGCCCCATAACACCAATCCTAATGTCTGAGCAACAAAATAGGGTCACTGAACCCGAATTCCTCTCAAGGTTCGTATCAGATCAGATAAATGCGTATCATCTCATATCTGACAATCCAATCCGGTATCTGATATCAGTCAGATAGGCATTCATCAGTTAAAATATGAAATCCAAATCTGATCACATCTCTGATTCAAGCTCTCCGGCTCTGACCCGCAGTAATCAGATCAGATAAACTGAAATTATCTGATGACGGATCAGCGTAATGTCCGCAGCATCACAATTTGTGATGTATTCTCTTAAAGATTGTGGAATAAAAAGATCGGTTTTAATCTCATTTAATCCTTAAAGCAACCGGAATAAGTGGAAGTATGAAGTATGAGGAAATAACCCCAGCACAGCGAAACAGCAAGGGCTACCCCATGCCATTATATTACATGTCAAATGATTCTACGACAATTATCGTCGTAGAATCTGTCGTAGAATAGTAAAGGAACGAATCAAAATGTTGTAGAGGTTAAGATACGAATTGGCTGTAAATAATAATACATATTATGAAAAATACCGGTATTTGTATTCTACATTTAACCGTAGTATTAAAAAGCGGGATAGGGTGCCCTAATAGTGACTTCTTGAAGAAATGTTCTCTCATCATCTTTATTATTATCCACATGTGTGAAAGGCAAGGGGAAAACTGAAACGAAGCTCAGGAATTAGGAATGAATGGATGAATGCAAGAATTTAATCAAAGTGTCATAAGCCAACTTAACCACAAAAAATCAACCACACCTTTGACCTTAATTTTAAACTTCAATAGGACATTTTATACGAGGAAAATCTAAAATGTTAAAGTTTGTTGGGAATAGTCGAACAGGCGTAGCCATCAACACTTTACTACTTCGCAATGTTGAGGGTTCGATTCCTCGAACACAATTGACACCGGAATTTCTTCTACTTACTACTAGGGCTCTGGGTCAAATGTAAAGTCAATCCATGCACGGTGTAGGAATATTTGAGCGGATAAGCTATTTCTCTGCAGTGAGGGTTTGATCCTTTGGACAGGCGTGTAAGATAGGCTTTTTCAGAAGCATTTTATTCAATGGATTCTTAACGTACGACAATGAAAGGCCACTTACATTAATGCGGAGAGTCGAAAAGTGCCAAACAATGAGAATAACAAACTTTTTCGTTTTCTGGTCGCGTAATACACTGAAAAACCTCGATGTGCGACCGATGTTAATTTGCCTATTAGACATTCCATTTTGTTTGCATGGGGGTGAATGACCTTTTCGCTCATTAAAATTAGAAATTGAAAAGGTGACGTGACGGTTAACGTATTTTACATATAGCCATTTCAATCGTCATTTTCTGTCATTTTGATTGTTGTACTCAAGCAATGCATGGTTACCACCAAGGAGTTTGAACCAGCTTTTGGGTATAAGGAGAGCCGGAGAATACAGAACTGCTAAGAATTGTATGTATACCTGAATCCACACGTAAGGTTGGCTTAGTTACCACACACTTCCAAGCCATTTTCCGCATGGATAAAAAACTGTATCCATCTTTACCAAATTTTCATTACTAAGACCAAATTCAATCGCGTTTCCGTTCCCATATTCTGATTCGCAAGAAAAAAACTGAAAGAAATGGTAAAATTCGTTATCGAATTAGAGGTAGAAATATTTTTTAATTTTGGTTCAACTTTTTATTAAATTCCATATCTTGTAACATTGATCGCGAAACCAGGTTTCCGTAATGCATTCGCATGGGATGCGCGACCAGGCAAGAGAAAAGTTGTTACTTTCGTTGTTTACTAGTTACCGATTCTCCTTATACCCGAAAGCTGGTTCAAACTCCTTGGAGGTAACCATGGTCGTATATCGAGGGTTTTCAGTGTATTACGCGACCAGAAAACGAGAAAGTTTGTTATTTTCATTGTTTGGTACTTTTTGACTCGAAACCAATCATCACAAAATAGGTTAGTACTTAGTACCTTACGTACTTTCTTATTCAACTTCTCATATAATGTTCGCTTTCGAGTTAAAATCTAGGGAAACATGACACGCATGCAGAAAACACTACTGAAGCTGCAGGACACAGATTACTCAATATTACGGTTGCA
>JAQGCA010002544.1:0-13637 GCA_034698945.1 Protaphorura quadriocellata | reverse complement strand
AAAAAAAATAACTAATAGGGCTTCCTCTTCAATATCAAGTTTCATTTCATTTCACTACTGCTCAATTAAATCGTTAATAGTTAATCCTTACTAATTGCGACATGCGTTGGCACACACGACTAAGGCATAATAATATTTGCGTAGACCAGGCGAGGCCGAAGGCAAACGACGCAAAATACAGACATATTTTTTATAATTATTTTGAGAGTACCCAAATCAGTGATAAAAACTCTTAATATTTTTCTAAATGTACCCCGGGCCTACATATGCCCATCCCACAAGAATAAAATTTACCAAGTAATTTAACAGCTAATAACGAAGAGATAACCTCCCTTTTCTGCTCTCCTATCCTGGAAGCAAGTAACGTACGAGTACACGATGAACATTTTGAAAACATCCACGCGACTTAATTACGGTTTTAATCTCAAGTCTTCATGTTATGTTATTTCTGAGTCAAATGAAGTTAGAAAAAAACAAGATTTGTAAATATTTAGTCAGGGAAATCGGAAAGGTTCATTAACTCTGGCCGGCCGGTCTCTAAATAAATGCATCTCAGGAATTATGGCATCCTAGAATAACCACAAAATAATTTCTGGTACACAGTTTCCAATAAGTAAGCACGTAAACAGAGCGGTGACCGGAACTTCTTAAATGAAACGCAGAAAAGTTGACGAACTTATCTAGTCTGAACTCTTCAACTATAAAAAAAATCTTCAAGAATTCGTCTTTCAAGAAAATTACGAAATTGACAAAATATACATTCTCTCTCAAATAAATGTGAATCCTCATCCGACCAGACTCTTGAATTTGAATCTTGTTCTTTTCACCAGCTAAATCTGCTGAGGCTTATATGTAAGATAAGAAATGCAATAAATATTTTCCTGACTCATTATTTTTTTTGTTAATAACAAAATCCTCAGTCAACCGTGCAATTAATTCTATTTTCATTTGATTAAGAAAATTGCTGGTCTTGCACTGAACTAGGTCTCTACTTGACCGAAGTGCAAGTCCACGTCCGTATAATTTTGAATCATTTATACACGAATGAACAAAATGTAAAATTATGAAGTGACAAAACTGTGAGGAATTTAATCACAGAAAGTCAAATTAATTCATTTGGAGCATAATTTATGGATAAATTCTGCAGATCAGACTTGTACATTCAATCAAGATACATAAGTGGTTAGTATGGTTTGAAGCAGTTATAATTAATTGAATAGCTCTAATTACATACTTCTGTCAAGTGAGAATGTAGGTAAGGTACTTCACAAAAATACAATAAAATACTAGACACTCTTCCCACTGAAATCTAGTCTCAAGTACTTTGTAGTAATGAGATCTCAGCGTAAGGCAATTACTAATTAAAACAGTCAAGCACGCGTTTGAGTTTGAGTGTTGAATCCCACTCACAAATAATTAAATGACCTAACCCATCCAACTCTGTATAAAAATTCAGAAACCAAAGACATTTGCTGTGGAATTCATCCATTCACAAACTAATATCATTTATAAATCTGACGTACCCCCGGATTTTTTAATTTGGAGGTTATACGCCTACCCCGTTTACGTTTTTTTTTTACAACGAATTACGTTTAAAGAATTTCAAATATAGGTTTTTCCTAAAAATATATTTATAGTAGGATGACCATATACACTATAAAACTAATATCATGACCTTCCAATAAAACAAGACCTTAGTTGACCTAACGTGTCCTCAGCTATTGACGAGTGAGTGACAGAAAACAGGAAGAGTGGAACAGGTTAAAAAATTGTCTCGTTTAAAGGAACATGGGATCACGACTTCACATATTTTAATCTCAACGCTTTAAGTGATAATAATTTTTTCTCATCACTATTCCTTTATCAAAGAAGTAACTAGTGAGGTGGCTAACAAAAATTATTCACTCTTCTGAAGTCATGAATGAATATGTCAGAAAGAAAATTATGTTTGTACGTGGTATGATGTCATATTCCATGTTCACTCGAGTTAAACAAAGATAAATAATAAGTCAGCCATAAATAACCCCTATAATGTATGCCATGCTTTGGTGCTATAAAATTTTGTATTGTACGCACTTTTTTAAAACTAAAAATTAAAATGTATGGGAAACTACATTTAGAATTAATTTTTTAATGAAAAGTTAACTGATTTGAATGGAAAAATTGTCATTATCACTTGACGACACGTGTCACGTCCCAGTTAATAAAGACAATAATTTGCCTTGTCACTCACTTCCTCACCCGATGCTCATTGAAATTGAACCCATGTTTATTTATGCATTTCTTATTCAGTTCTGCAAATAAAACTGATGATTTGCGAACTCATCGTATCCGAATAAGCAGTTCAAACTAGGCTAACGGCTAAACTTTCAACTTCTGTAATTTAATTTTGCTGATTAAAAGTAATAAAACACTTCTAGGTGTTCTAATTAAATTAATATTAAAAAATTGATAACTAAGCTTTGAATTTAATTGCTTATATTGGATTGAGGAACTTTATTTATAGGGAAAAGTTATTACTACTTCCATAAAAAGCCTTCTTAGAACACATGCGTTTTAATAAAAATCATTTAGTGCTTTGAATTCAGTAGGGCTAAAAATTCCATCAGAAGGTGTTGTTGTCCTTTTTTTTCTTTACTTTTTTAAGAAAAGGATCTCATTCTGAGGTGATTTTACAACTTTTATGGAAAAATTCCAGATAAAGAATCGGAAGGGTCGTAACAGCTGTAGTGGTAGGAAATTTTCCGTCCGTCTATTCAACAAAAGTGGAGAAAACAATTGAAATGTTGTGAAATAAATTGTTTTTATTCTTTCTGACCACACACATCTGGAAGGCACTCCTTCAGGCCGCCTGAAAATTTTTAATGACCTATACTGACTAGGCACACACCTTTCGGTGATCCCTTAAGTATTTCAAAAATACAGTGATAAGTATATCAACTTCCATAGAAAAGACAAACAACATAATGATATCCTTCAACCTAATTGCCTTCTTGTATGGCGTGATACAATATCCGGATGTACCGTAAACCTGAGCCCCGCCTACATCCATGTGTAACTTCAACGGATAAGAAATGACCCTTGCAATGCAACCATAGAATAAGTTGCCCCAGGTACAACCCAAAATACCGGTATTTTTCCATAAGTCCATCTGGACCTAACTTCTGGAAAATGGAAAGGTGCGATGCGATGGTGTGACACATTTATAAATGAACTTGAAAGAAAAAGGGTGTCCCGACTCCCGACCTGACTTTATACTCTTTTATCTACCCATTTTTCAGCTTCCAGATTTATCTATATAGATCGGGAAACAAATGATCATTATTACGTCATTTTGCATCAACATGGTGTTCCAAAAGTCATTAAATGTCCACAGAGAATGGTTCACCCCTCTATAATTGTGTTTTAATTTGTAAGCTACCGTACGACTTAAAAAGGATCCTTGAGTTATAACCTACTACTAAAAGTGCAGATATTAAAAATTTTGGCGACAACGACAATTTTGCATGCCAAAAAACTTAACCACCTTGCATGAGTCATTTCATGAATTAGAAAGATAGCCTGAGGGTGACCACGTTTGAAGGAAGGAAATGTGATTCGAGGCAGAAACTTGCAGTATAAGGTTAATTTAACCTTCAACAACTCTACATACTGCTGGTAGACCACCTTATACTTAACGTACTCTGAACTTTGTAGAGGTAATCAGTGATCAGGTGAGACTGGATTTGAGTCTTCCGATTGGTCCAGACAGAATACAAAAGAAAATCATAACATTTGATGATGCGTTAGCCACGTAGACGGTTAACGTACGTAGACACGTGTGTTTTAACATACGACCCATGATTCACAAGAATGAATTAAAGTTAATAAGACAAAATCACCAAATCAGACATAATCAGCGTCCATGACGTCATATGCACTCGCATTGAATTAAACCTTCATGAAATAGAATGGAATAACATGCGACGTAAGTGTATACAGCATATGAGTCAGATAATTTGGACTGGGAGTGAGAGTTAAGATTCATCAGATATGTAATATTTTATATATTGAATTAACCATACAGGGTTAAGGTTCGTTGTTATTCTATTTTGGTTTTAACCAATTGCAAAATAAAAAATTACTTAGATTTCCATTTCTAAAACACTTGCACAATAGTGCACAAGTTCATGGCTTACAAACAATCATTTGCTAGAAATTGAACTTCTGATCTTCCTTAAGTCCTTTTAAGTTGAAAATAATTGTAAGGTAATGTTCCATGCAAGGAATACGTGCACGCAAATTATAGTGCAGAATTGCAAAGTCGGATTCACAGGAGTTCAGATAGTGTTAGTGCTTTATATGGTTTAAGGCAAAAATTGTGCAAAAAATTGAAAGGAACTATAAAAAAAAATTATGTACTGTAGTGTGGGATGGAAATTTCCTTACGGAAAAAGGAATGACGTAAATATTTGATGAATCCCACGACTGATCTTGAATTATTAATTATGGGAATGTACGCGGGTCGGGTATACCACCTTCGAGGCCAAGTTGTCTTTAACTAGATAGTATCTATTTAGATTGCATACAGCTTTAAGATTTTTTTTTTTAAATTATTTTCTAATAATTTTGAAAAAAATTAACTTACCAAGTGGAGCATCACATAGAAGGCAAACGGCAGCAATGGCACCAGCTGAGGCACCGGACGCTTTATCAACGATTAAATGTGGTGCATATTTTTTGAGACAAGCGGCCACTCCAACATGGTAAATTCCCAAAAATCCACATCCAGCAAAAGACAAATTAAACTTTGACTTGTTGGCCATAATTTGTTTTCGAGAAACTTTTGTTCGTTTTTTAACTTTATAAATCTAAGGTCACTTTCGATGATCTTATCAGTTCACAGGAAGGTCACTAATCTCTTACACATGTACTCGTAAGTATTATTGTATGAAATGTTTTCTAAAAATTTCACAGTTCAGACTTCTCTTGTAATAATTTCCAAAAATTGTACTTTTTTTGGCACACTGTTTATTGTCCAATGTATCGATTACAGTAGTCTTAGTTGTATTTGTACTCAATTTTTTCGTAAAGTTCTGGGGTTTTCTTTTTCAAATAATCTTATCGATACAAAATTGTCTTTGTAATTATGAACGTATTTCTTAGGAATTTCCAAGTTAATTGATATTGTCTGTTCACACTTTGAGAATTAGTAAAACATACAACTCGTACTTGTTAAATTCAATGAAATGTCAGTTCGGTTCGGTGATATTGATATTTTTTCGATTCGACTTCGAGAGAGGTTGTTCAATGTTAGGGAGACAAAATGATTCTGTAGAACCCGAAGGCAATCTTCCTTGTTTTATGTGACTCTACGAACAGTACGCACACATAAGTTGGAGATAGAAAAAAGTTATGTAGCTTGTAGGCTACTAGCATATGTGGTGATTTTTGCTGCGTCGCCAGTTGCCAGTTGCTTTGCCAGTGCTTATCGCTTATGGCAGAAAATATTATAATGTAGAACCATTGTCAGTATAATTCGATGCTAAAACGCTTAAAATCGGTTGGCTTATACTTCTGGGCCCATTCCGGTTTTTGAAACGTGCTTGGGTTTTGATCCTTCAGGACTACAAGAGAACATCGTAATAGAAGAATTTATTGTTTTTTGAAGGACCGCTATATTGAGAAGTTTCGCTGGGAGTACATTGTAGGCAGAGTCTCTCACAACTAATTTATTAGCTTGATACTGAAATTCTTAAAATTTGCTCAGCTTTTCAGGTCGTATCTATCGATACTATTCCAACATACGGCACAGTGTTAGACAACTACTCGAGGATTGGCCCTGACTTCTGTATTTAAAAAAAACTTAGGTTATAGATAAGGATACGGGACTAGGATGGGTTGGTTGTTAATTGCGAATAGAAGATTAACTAATTCACACCACGAGAGATGTTAGTAAGTTACGTGCGTAGACACTTAGGTCAAATCTTGTTGTTCCAGTTAAATCTTAAATTGATTAGGAATAGATTTCATCCACTTCATATATGTGACTGGATTCCGTCATTTTCCGTAGGTTACAGTAAGCAGAAATTACGCCGTGACTGACTAACACTTGGATGTATTGTGAAATTGTTTATCATAATCAAAATGTCCAATTTGGAACAGAAATTAGTTTTGGGGAAATTTTTTGTGTAAAATCGAATGTTATGATTATCAATCGGTTTTTTCAAGGATTATTTGTTTATGTTACAGATTACGAAATATACAGAATCCAGGACTGGGTTTGAGGGAATTATCAGATCACATCATTTTTCTTGACAGTTCAGAGCGACATTCAGGTTATGTAAGTTATGTTCACGTCCAATCAATTATTTGGCGGGTATCTTTAGTACATCCCACGAATCAAATTTGACATGATTCGATGAGTCACGATCGGTAATTATCGGATTCAGAATAACCAATTGAATCTCTAATTGTATTCCAGATTCGGATCTATTATAGCAGCAAACTAGCAGTAGTTTTACGACGTTTTTTCGTCCATACTTTATCGGTTGTTGTTGTTATTGTTGTTCTGACATGTATTCATTTGATTTACGATCGAAATTTTATTATTCACCAAATTGGTTTCCTCTTCAATTAAAAATTAGGTCTCTATGCTTTAATCACGTTGGCATTAGGCGTTGGCAAATTCGACATTTCGCCAACATTCAATTTTCTCCAAAAATATTTCAGAACTCTATTTCTACTGAACTTGATACTTTCGCCTAGAGTTTAATATTTATTCCGCGATATCAACTGAAGTCTCATGTGACCACAATTACCTCGTTGTTTGCCAATCTATTGAATAGAATATGTATACCGGAATAAAATAAAATAAAATATAGAACAGAATATATAATAATAGGACCAAATCCGTTGTCTCCGAACGTCTAATCATGTGCTATAATGGAGGACTGTGACGCTTTGATCGGAATTATTGAACTGCGCACTTCTGTTCATGCATGTCACTTTGTTTATATGCAGACCCGTCGGGGTCAAACGTTGTATTCTCTACTCAAACTCGAGCGTATCATTGTAGTCATTAATTTGTAATCGCACTGCACCACTATTTCATATTTACTTTTGGTGGGATGAAGATGAGGAAATAAATACTGATTTGTCTCATAAATTGCGACATCTCGAAAATCATTTTGGTGATGCTTGTTGACAGTAGAGTGAGAATGAAGTCAAACTTCGACACAGGTACCAGCCAGTAACTACGATTTAAAAAGCCATTCGAAGTTACATATTTTATATATTTTGACCTTTCATATAATTTTGAATTATATACGTTTGGATTTGGTGAATCATATTATGTGTTCACCAACGTCCCTTGTCGTAATGTACTGTATTTGTACGGATATCCGAAAGAATATCATCTGACGCCAGCACATATTTTTAATCTCGTTTTTCTTTCTTATTTTTTTTTTAAATATAAAAAGGTTTTTCTCTCTTGACGTTCTAAAACTGACAATCTTGTGTCATGTTCTGAAAAAAAATATATTTGGATAAGTACCACAATGTACCTTATTGTATTATTTGTGTACTTCTCTCAAGTATTTCGCAATCCAAAGAGCTCCACATATTATGTATTATGTGGATCTAGAAAACTTTTGAGTGACAGTCAGAGTCAAATGTCTTGAGCTCACCACGGACCGCATCAAAATTATTATGCAATCAATCCTTCTAATGCTTTTCTTTTTATTCGTCTCACTGATCTGACACATTCTCTATATCCCAGTCAAAATAAAACGTAAGACTTAAACTTTGTTTGTCTTGTTTGGCCTTGACACTTAACAAGGTTGGTTCCATGTGGGCGGACATCAGGTGTATCATATTATTCCTATCGTAAAGTTGAAATCGAGTATTAAAATTTAATTTTGTGACTTTTATTTTTACCAGGAAATGCATTAACTGAATGGAAAATACCCAACCAATTTAAGAAAGAACAAACTATAACCGAAAAGAATACCGACCCGATCTGGATATTAGATTATTAGAAGCATTTAGAGATAAATCTGGCAGTTGTTCAAATGTTTCCTGATTTCTTGTTATTTCTTCGGCTAAGTCGAATACATTCGAATATCTCTGTATGATTCCCATCATACTTTGTATTTGATATTTTATTCAGTCAAATGGATTTAAATGTATACACGGAAACATGCACAGACGGATTCAAAAACAATCACCAAAAATAATTTTATCTGCGACGGAACCATCATTTTGATGAACAGGCCACTTAAAAATAAGTTTTACATGTGAAAGTGGCTTATCGTTAATTAAACCAAATTTTCAAGGAGGTGGTTGACCAAAATCGCACAAATAAGTCCGTGCCAGCATTTTTTTTACACGCCTACTATCCAGTCGCTCAATATTATATTTTTGCGAACATCAGTGTTTCAGACAGTTTATGCTAGATAACAATGCCTGATATCCAAACTATAAATATATCATTTTATATATTATTATAGTAATTTCCAACCCACACATTTCTAATCACTACTACTTTGAACCCTTCGACAGGCGCGGCGCGGCAATCCCAATGTCATTTTAAAATGCCGCAAATTGACTGACCGCGGTACGGTATTATTATTGAACGATAAGACTCGTAATTGACTATATGGAAACCAGGGTCACAAGGTTAACAAAGACGGATCATTTATGCATGTTATTTTGTGCCCTCTACATAGTTTTAAAAATGTTTTAAAACTTAAGATAACGTCAAACTGCATTCTATTTTCTAGGGTCAATTTTGGCTCTTTCTGACACTTATTGCTTTTTCTGGGAGACGTAAGATCTATATTATGGTAAGTCTACTTTATGCATTAATATAGAAATTAGTAAAATGTCCAATGTGATCAACTCCATTAACTTCCCTCCTTATCGATTGATTCTGCAATATAATTACATTTTGATAGAAATGTCTTTAAGTTAGCTTTATGGATATAAACTTGGATGTTTTCCCCAGAGGAGTTACCATTCATTCATGAACTAATCTTATTTAATGATTTACTGTCTTATTTTTATGAAGATTAAAAT
Organism: Protaphorura quadriocellata; assembly: GCA_034698945.1. NCBI lineage: Eukaryota > Metazoa > Arthropoda > Collembola > Poduromorpha > Onychiuridae > Protaphorura > Protaphorura quadriocellata. The sequence continues at coordinate 4,580 of JAQGCA010002544.1, read as the reverse complement.
GAAGGCGGTGTTGCTTTAAGTTTAAGGTACTTTCCTTCAACACTCCATCTACTTCTGTGGTCATTCGTCTCGTCCATCGTCAATTAAAAACTTAACTTCGTCTGACCGCCGAGATTAAAATTCGAAGTTATACTTAGAACCTGTGAATGAACATGTTATCCCAGAGTATATGTGTCGTAGTAGACAATTATAAAATTCAGTCACTTGTAAAATTGACTAGTCATTTATCAACTAGCCATTATGATCATTTTGAAGACTCACAATGTGTGACTGAGCACTTATAGCACAAATAATTACATAATTCAGTTTTATTGTTTACGAGTTAAATCATTTTCCTTTACTTTTACAATAGCTGGAAAGGAGTTTAGTTTCGAATAAGCCAGAACCAGGGGACCGTGATCACTGCTATGCTCACAAACTAGTATTACAAAAAAGTTTGAGCCAAATTATTTGGCCCCATATTTTTAATAGGTGGTACTGATTACTGAGTTATACTAAACATAATTCTACTTACTTCAGTCCGACATTGCTGAGTTTTCAAGACTAAAATGACCAGGCGTCTACTAGATGACTTGCCTATTGTACAATTGACTAAATCTCTTAGTCAGTTGTACAACTTACTAAATCCGATAGTGACCACGACATATGTATATTCAATAAAATATAGACTATTGAGATTGGAGACGGACGACGACAAGCCCGGCAGTACAGTGACCAGCATTCAGTATTCAGTTATCTATGCAGGTTTTGTTATTTTCCACTTCATATGAGCTAGAACTTCTCAAATAATAAGACAGGTACGATTAGGTCGAACGAAATGGAATGTTTGAAGAGTTTAGTCGTTCAGATCAGAGGGTTCACGAATTTGTTTTAAGTGGAACATGATTCAGAACGTAAAATAAGTAGAACATATTATTTCAATGGGCTAAATTCAAATTGTTCAAGCACTTTGCCGAAACAGTATGTCTACGTTGATGTTCCCAAAAAGACCCACAATAATTGTTTGTTGGATTTTTGATGTGGTTACGAAGATCTATTATGGTACAGTGCAGTGAAAATCTCTCCAGCATTTATTTTATCAGAATAAAATGAACTTAACGTTTCTTTATAATTGGGTGTTGGACCCTTCCGAAATCCGTTCCAAATTGTGAGATTTAATTGTGTTCACAAAACATTAATTAAATACATACGTGCTCAATCAATTCAATCCTGACTCTGACAATTTATTGTAACCACTCCAAAAAATGAACAAATAATAACTGTGCGCATCTTCGGGAATGCCCTGTACCCAACCTATGCCTGAAATGGCGGCTCAGCCCTAAGTAGTGATTCTAGACTACTGACAGGATTCCTTTGTCTAATAAAATAACTTCATGAAAAGCGAGTGTCCGGTACATTCTGTAAATACTCTGTTTGGCATACCAAAGGGACTTTCAAATAATTGCAATCGGAGCACATTTTCAAAACTTTCAGCAGATGAAAACTCGAACTCGTCACTGTATTATATAGAACATGCTTTGGAGATAATTTTGGCATTTATAGAGTTGGATCGACCTCAGGAATTTGAGAGACCGCGCATTCGACAAATATCGTATCTGACGATTCTAGTCATTGTTTCAGTTTTGCAAATGAGGTTCATTACAAACGTCAGAAGGCTCTATTATTTTGAGACATACATTAGTACGCCAATGCTTGCATATCGTATTGTTAAATTAAGTATATTTGGTAAAATGATCGACTTCCTCAAACAACGAATTTTAATTCCACATACTTACATAAATGAGAATATTAAAATAATCAGTACGTTATAATTGCAGTTTCTGTCATCTTACGCGAATCTTCAAGGCTGGTTTTAGAAATGGAATAAGGAAGTCTATTGACATTGCTCAAGAACAGACTCCAGCGTTTGATATTTTACATAGTACTGAAAATTGTTACTTTTGTAACTATTTGGTAGACTATTAAGTGCAAATGCACCGGGTTGGAATTAAGTACACCAGATGTTCTGTTCTTAACTGCTACCCAAGCGTATAATTTTGTATTTCCTGAAATATGTCTTGAAACTTGTTTTCAATAAATCGGAAGTAGAGTGCAGAATTGATGGTGTTCCTTGTTAAATTGTTAATTTAGTCAGCAAAAAACTGTTAATGAAATGTTAGCTGTCTTTCCTTGTAACAGAGCAGACATTGTTTGTGAAATTATCATCCATGCTGTCTCTCAACACTTGAAAATAACCTTGACCAATAATTCATTACTCGCATTGAAATTGAATCACTACAAAGAAATCTTTTGAGTCCACGGCATTGAAGATGTTGAGAAGATTACAGATATAAAGTAAAGTATTCATTTAATTCATGCAAGTGTAAAAACATATACATTACACGCCGTGTCGATTTATAAATCATCTGAACTCATTAGAACAGCCCGAGTTAAAAATATTAAAAACAACCTAAAATTATGAAACCCCCACGTGTGCTGGTGCAACTATTCACTATTCACAAACAATTGATATACGGAATAAGAATACTCAGGAAAATATTATCAATAATATTATATTAATATCTGATTCCGACTACCCCATGTATTCGCGTATAAATTATTAAATCAGGTAACGGCCTGCTATAGCTAGATCTGCTGAGATAATGTTATGATATCTAAGAATGGAATTATAAGTTATTGTTTCACGTCAAAGATTATTTTCCAGTTCTGAAAATAATCGTCCCTTGACTGGTAAATGTTTTTTTTTGTTATGCGATTTGTCAATTATTGCATCTTCCCTGACCTATGCGTTAATGCGTTAGACTTTTCATGTTGTAAGCCAATGCTAACACAAACCCGGAAAAAAAAATTAAAAGTCTGCTAATAAGCGCGAGAATAGGCGTTAAACTGCATAAAGCGTAGACAACAAGCCTCTTTTGTGCAAGTCCTATATATGACCTACAATTGGACTAAAAAATATCAATGAGAATCTGTGAATTATCAAATAACAAGTTTCTTTGTCCAACACAAGCGGAAGTTAGTTGGACACGGCTTAGTTTGCATGATTCCCAATAAACGAGAATTATCCAGGGGTAGACAACTTTTTTAGCATATAAGACTCCGGCAAAAAAAATTAAACCTGATTACGAGTGCCATTATCTTGTACAATAACATGACGTCTAGCTAACTATAATGCGTATTAAACAATTCTGGAATCCTACTTTACTATATTGTACGACGTAGTTTCCGTATGACATAAGCTCAACGGGATTTTGTAAGAGTCAAAAATGATAAGTACTACTGGATGAATGGGATGTTCCAAATGGTGACCCAGGATTGGTTGACTGACGTCCACTCCTCTCCTGTGAAGCAATCATTTCACTGTATATTTTTCTCATGTACACTGCCAACTGCGTCGTTGACCAAATATTTTGTGGGTATGGCAAGGTCAACCAGTGACGAGGGATGACTGGTACTGACTACTCACATGAGCAATATTGTTTGCCAAAATATTTTTCATGAATCCACGAGTAACACAATTTTTACTAGGAAAATTAGCATACTCCACGCGCCTCATGATGAGTATCTGACTGCCTAGGATAAGTACTAAAACGACCTTTAAAAAATATCCATCCGTGGACAATAATTGTCTCTGTTTTAATATGAAATATTGATGGTAAAAAATTGCATGTTGCAAAACTCTGGATATTTTTTGGCCAGCAGCTGTAGTTTTGAGTATGTGTATTATAGACAACAGGCTTCCCTGTCTACAAATATTAATATTATCATGTTTAGGAAGACTAAATGTAAGAGTGGCACTCCAGTGACCTACATTTTCGTGTGGATTTTGCAATTCACTGACAAAATACTGACTGACATTATTTATGTATTACTCAATTTCCTTGCACCGCACCGCGCCGCGTGTGTCAAGTACCCCTCTCACAAACAAATAAGCCATACAGATTTCCCAACATATCAGACATAATCTAATTATATTCCATTTAAAACAGAGGGCTTAATTCATATTATTATCTCATACACACACACACACGAGATTTTAGTGATCTAATTGATTTATCAGTTATTAATTAATCGGTGACAAACAAGTAGGAGCCGGATTGATGAAGATGGATATTTGTCTCATAATTAGTGTAATTTTACTATGAATAGTTAATTGTATGGAATTCTAGTCCCGCACCAGAGTGTCAACATTTGAGGCCGTCATAGCGAATATAGGCGATCGTGAATCAGCAGACGCCGTTTGGCTGAAATGGCGGCGCGACGCTTACGTACATCAATCAATATATATTAGCAAATTATCAATGATATCTGTATAAGTCTAGAGATTTTACTATTCACTCATTCACAATTTCTCTAGTAAGTCTGATGATCTAATTCATTTCAGTGCGAATCAGAATATTAATTTAGAGGTTAACTGAAGGGTTTAAGAAATAGTTCCACCGATTCCTCTGAATGATATACAGTAACAACTAGCTTGTTTTCAATATCATAGTACCTGAAATCGTCCGGAGAAATTGGTATAAAGTCAACAGAATATTAACATTCCATAATTTACATTATTTTTACTGACAGTTCTATAT
>JAQGCA010002543.1:0-13644 GCA_034698945.1 Protaphorura quadriocellata | reverse complement strand
TTATTGTTGCATGAAATCCAGAATTTAGCTTTGGTTTTCACAATATCCCATTCCGGATTCTGGCCAAGCCCCCTTAATTCGTTGACACAATACATTTATCTCCGAAATGCATTTGAATTTTTGTCAAAATTCATCAGTGGTCCACACTAAAACAAGGTTAGTTCACAAGTCTGGTATATCTCAAGGATTAGTTATGTTTCGTTTTAAATTCATAGCAACCTTTAGAATTAAAATTTTCTGGAATTTTCGAAATGGTTTTCATTCAAAATCGCATGATCAAGCCAACAAACTCAATCCGACTGGACAGTAATTTCTAGTATTCTCGGGTTCATTGGCCTCAAACGTGTTGCTTTGCCTTAATGTCATACACATTTAACATAAAATCGAAAATTTGCATGACTAGGAAATGAAGCATCCATACCATCCTGCCGTAAAATCGTTTAATTTTGAAAAACAAAAGGATACCGCACAAAGAGCATGGCAAAGGCCCCTCTGATTTGGCTGTATGTTGGATATATTGTAGCCCTTGACCAACTGAACAACTTTTGTGAAGGACCGAACCCGATAGGTCACCCATAGTGACCTCCAGAGGTTACTGACCTCGAGATATCGGTCACCTCATAACCGTAAAAATGACCCCTTCAAAAGTTGTTCCACTCAGTGAGACAAGCAACTTTTCTCTATCTTTTTCTGCGGTCAACCCCGAGGTCACAGGTCAATTGGTTGGATCATGACCGTACACTTTGACACTGACCTGTGTCCTCGAGTGTTGACCGCAGAGAAAAATGATAGAGGGAAAGTAGTTTTAGATGGTTTTGTTCTGTAAACGATTAGAACAAAATTACTCAGGGAATATTAAACATGTTTATTCCAGTGCGTTTAATGTCTGGCAGGATTTTTGAGATTTGCAAAGACTAGAGATTTTTTGACATTAGCTAATAAAAAACTTTCAAAAATATTATTTTCAATACGATATTCTACAGGGTGTCCCAAAAGAATATACCGGGTTTCAAAAATTCATTGTTTCGAAAATATTGACTACAATTTCAAAAAAAATATTTTTATGAAAATTTTGAAAGGACTTGTTTTTTTTACAATTTTTACATTTTTCGATTAGTGCTCGTCGTACTGCCTAATGCAACTACATATTGCCGGCTTTGAAATCAAGATCAAGGTTTCTAATATTTCGATTTTGATTTTTTTTGGCTGACGCCGGATTTTGTGTTCAACTTCATGCTAATTTCATGACCGTTTCATAGAATTGATGACATTTCATGATTTTGAATTCATCATCATTTCAACTTGATTTCCCGTTCCATTCGTCAAATTATTTTCATGAATCAACAAATGGATATTGACTTCAGTTTCATGTCAATTTCATGTCAATTTCCTGACCTTAGGGAAAGACGGACTGGGTTCAACTTTTTCACGAAATTCAAATGAAAGGATAATGACACGATTTAGGAAATAACGATTGAACTCAAACGCGACTCATGAATTAAAATTGAAATGAAACTGAAATTAGAATGAATGAGGAAAGGAAATGATCTTGAAAGTCAAAACCAGGTGTAAGATTTTATTTTAATGTCTGTTTAAAAATAACGCCGGGTGTTGAGTTCAACTTGATGTCAATTTCATAACTATTTCATCAATGACATTAATGACATATCATGATTTTGAGTTCAAAGTCATTTCAACTGCATTTCCTGATATTTTCGTCAAATTACTTTCATGAATTAATAAATGGTTATTGAATATTGACTTCAGTTACATGTCAATTTCATGTCAATTTCCTTTCCTAGGGAAAGTTGGACTGGGTTCAACTTTTCCACGAAATACAAAAAAATGAAAGGAAAACGACATGATTAAGAAAATAAAAAACTGAAAACGAAATTCATGAATTCAAACTGAAATGAAATTGAAACAACATGGAATGAGGAAAACGAAATGAACTTCAAACTCAAAACTATAGTACAGGGTGTCCCAAAAGAATACCGGGTTTCAAAAATTCGCTGTTTCGAAAATATTGACTAGAATTTCAAAAATAGAATATTTTTATGGAAATTACGAAAGGACTTGTTTTGTTTTTTTACAATTTTTACATTTTTCGGTTAGTGAAAGGTGTTCTCGCTATAACGGCTTTTCTAATTTTTGCTCTCCCACCGCCTAATAACGTGATTGGCATGGGACATCTCGATTATTTGAAACCGAATTCCGTACACCTGCCTGTCGATATTTCTTTCCAAGTCTTTTCAAGATCACCACAGCTTCAAAAATAATTTTCAAAATTTGAAAAACATTTTTCGAAATTTTGAAAGTTATTTTTGAAAGATTGAAATTTTTTTTTGGAAAATTAAAAATTATTTTTTATATTTCTGAATTACTTTTATTTAAAAATGATTTTTAAAATCTTGGAAATTATTTCTAAAATTTCCAACATTATTTTTGGAATTTAGGAAATGAATTTTTAAACATGTAAAAAAATATCGACGAGCAGGTGCGTAGAATTCGGTTTTAAGCAATCGAAATGGCCGATGCTAATAACGTTTTTAGGCGGTGGTAGGCCGTTATAGCGAGAACACCTTTCACTAATAGAAAAATGTCAAAATTGTAAAAAAAAACAAGTCCTTTCGAAATTTCCATAATTTTTTTTTTTGAATTTTTAGTCAATATTTCTAAAGAGTGAATTTTTGAAACCCGGTATGTTAAAGAAAGGAGGGAGTAGAGGAATGATTTCCCTGCCCCTCTCCCTACCTTTCCATTCCCACGTGGTTCACCATCGTTCAATTCCATTCCATTCCCACGTGGCGAAGGGAAGTGGAAAAAGTGGGACGGAACTTGAAAGAGTGGAAGGAGTGAATGGAATGTCTCAGGACTCTCCATCACTCCATCACTCCATTCCTTCAAACTCCGTCACAGTTTTTCCACTCTCCTTCCCTGCATCCATTTCTGTCTGACGGGAATCCACCATTACTCCTTCTCCACTCACAGTCAGTCACAGTCACGCCACACCACACATAGTCTCCACAATTTCGAGTAGATTTTGTATTAACTACTACTAGGGACACACCAGGTCTTCATCATGAGGTCAGTATTTCATACTTTTTCATTTAAACATAATTTAGAGACTACTGATTAAGGATTTTTGAGGTCGGAGACAGCACATGCCTCCGGCCGGCTGGATGAAAAGTACAATAACTCATGGGTAATTAATTATGCATACATTCTATTCCCTTTTTATTTTTTGTCATGTTACAGTAAAGTTACGAAGGATATGTTGTTTGAGGCAGTCAATGCTGTCATTCAAAATTCGACTGACAAGAAAAGAAAATTTGTGGAGTCTGTTGAACTACAAATTGGATTGAAGAACTACGATCCACAGAAGGATAAGCGTTTCAGCGGCACAGTCAAGTAATGAACAAGTCCTGTTAACACTTCATAAGTCCACCAACTTGACCTCTTAGGACGTACCTGACCCCCACCCAGGGTCTAGCATAAAGATGTGGGTAGGTGCTTCACTTAGTTGTGGAGTGCCGATATATAGCTTCCACCAACTTCCTTGTCCTTCAATCCTTTCCTTTCAAATTTGACTCCTAATTATTCATTTAATTACGCTATATATTAAATCCAATGGTAAGTGTTGGATTGGACTGAGTGTAATTTTCTGGAATGTGACAACTATTATTTTTAATTTTCGTTTGTTATTTTCTTCGTTAGAATAGAAGGTACAGAGTCCTAATATTTTATGCCACTCCTTCATTGAAAAAGAAATGATTTAATTTGATGTAATAAATTTAATTAGGTTGAAGCACATTCCACGGCCTAAGATGAGCGTGTGTGTTTTGGGGGACCAGCAACATTGCGACGAGGCCAAGGCGAACGATGTTCCATGCATGGATGCTGAGGCTCTCAAGAAGATGAACAAGAACAAGAAACTTGTGAAGAAATTGGGTAAGTGAAGTCTGACACTATTAATTACTCAGAAAGTATGTTGTATCAAAAGAAAGAGTTGTTAAAAATGGTAATTGATTTCCTCTCTTTCATTACAGCCAAGAAGTACGACGCTTTCTTAGCCAGTGAGGCTTTGATCAAACAAATCCCACGTTTGCTTGGACCCGGTCTTAACAAGGCTGGTAAATTTCCAGTACTCTTGACGCATCAAGAGTCTATGACTCAGAAGATAGATGAAGTTAAGGCCACTATCAAATTTCAGATGAAAAAGGTACGCAAAATAGATATTGTATCATCAAAAGCGATACGTTTTTACACAAAGACAAAATATTCATGACATAACATTTGCATTTTTGTAGGTCTTGTGCCTTTGTGTGGCTGTTGGTCATGTCGGCATGAGCCCAGATGAGCTGGCCCAGAACGTTCATTTGTCCGTCAACTTTTTAGTTTCATTGTTAAAGAAACATTGGCAAAATGTTCGATCACTTCATGTCAAGTCCACTATGGGCCCACCACAACGCCTGTACTAATTTGATATGATCCACTTTTAATTTGTTGGATTATAATAAACGGTTGGGATTTATGAAATTTGTTTACTGTTTATTCATTTCATTGTGATATTAAAAGTTACCAATGTTAAGATAAACCTACAAATATTTGCGAGACAATTGAATATCAAGCTTTTCGAATTTTTTGACCAACTACACGTCTAGTAATAGTTTGATCTTGTTCTATGTTGATTAATCCTATGAAACATTCTGAACTCTACGTCGGACCGGAAAACCACGGAATTAGCTAATGATAAGGCATAACAAGTTAGCAGACAGCGAACGGAAATGTTAACTCTGATTCCAGTCCGACTCATTCCCAATTTTATTACCTATATTTTTCAATCGAATTAACCCAGCTCCGGGATTAACCCACTATCTCATTCATAGTGTCGTCGTCTTGTCCTACCTCTGCATTCCATTGAATTTGTTTACACCCCACCCTACCTTATGTTTCTAAGCTACACCTTCTGTATATTATGCTGAATTGTAGAGGTTCATACTTGGGAATTACAGTAGTATATTAATAAGAGCAAGGGAATTACTCAAATTTCGGACAAATTACTGGGTAATTTCCACGTTGACAGAACAATACTCGATGAATTAACCTCATGATCGACACAGATGAGACTCATATTCTGCAGAGAATTTAAGGTGTGAAATGAGAAATGTAGAGTTATCGTGCGACAATATATCGAGTAACTTCATACAGATTCAGAGAAAGTATTTGAACCATTTGTCCATTTGTCTAGATACACTATTTAGCATTCTCAAAATTGTCTGTGAAATGGATATCTCATATTCTTTTTTATTCGTCTACGGTCTACTGGTCTGGACCGACGGGCGGACATGACCCCACTGCATAATTGAGTGGCCACCCGAATATTATAATGGAAATATGTACAGCCACTTTGGAAATATATGGATCGCCCTGTACCGTGCTCGATCGAACCTAAAATACAAAAAACCCAAAATACAAAATCACTCAATTTTTACGCCATAATTAACATAATTATAATCACTAATTTTATCGCCATATTATTGTACATGGTAGGGAGAGATGTACGATGTGTACCTTGTCGTGTCGAATATGTTCGGTGGATGACCTCTGAAACTTTGACCAACCGATACCGAATTCTTAGCCCAAAACTCGCGATTCTTCTAACGTAAGCCCAGAGATTAAAATATAATCTCCTCCAGAAATGTACCTTGTACACATTTCCAAACAGATCATGCAGTTGAAAATGGACTTATGATCCGTCCTGTACAAAGATGAGCTCATAAGAAGCACAACCAGGCTGACCGTTTTTTCGGAAAGTCAGATGGGGACACATTTTTGGAACTACCATTTTACATAGGTATAGGTACACAGAAATCAATTTCTTACCGATTTTAATCTACAATGAATGCAATTTAGTTGTATATCCTGTTGTCCGATTTTGAAATGGGACTAACTTTTTCGACACTGACTTAGTATACAATCCAATTCTTAGCAGAAAATCGGCCCGCAAGGCCGAAATTTTTTTCAAATTATGCATTACGGGAAGCAATTTAAAGGTGGTTTCTATCTTTCTGAAAGAATATATGGTGTCCATTGGGACACTTTTTCCAAACGGGGACATTGACGGGGACACGCTTTCCGAAACGGGTACTGTCCCCGTCAAACGGGGACGGTTGGTCAGCCTGAGCACAACACGAATGCTCTTTTAGAGTTTTAGCTCCCAATTATCTTAATTAGAAATCCAAGAGGGTGTCAAGTCATTACTAATATTATTATAAATCTTATTGGAATTCATTCTAAACACTCCTTCTATTGAGTTCTGGATAGTTTAGCGTCCCGGAGTTCCAGTCTTTCTCGCGCGCTTCTCCTGCCATGCTTAGGTTAGCCCTAGCCCGCTCTCCAGAATTCCTGGATAATTTTCCTTTGTCCATAATCTTAAGACATATTTTGTCCCGGGTCCAATGAGTTCTAGTTTCTAGAAACGGAGCGGGTGAGTTTGCGTGCGTGGGTGTCTGGAGCTCATTGTAATTCTTGGGCCGGGCGGTCGGTGAACGTGAGATTTTTTTGTCTCTCTGAGTTGAGTTTGAGTCGTGTGACTGCACATCCATGTGCCTGTGCAGGTGGTTCAAAATTTCATACTCTGTTTATTCAATTCAAGAGCTTTAATTAATTATTCACGAAACAAATTATATTTTAACCAAAATGACGAGTTGAAGACTTTTACTTATTACCATTATCTTATTCGAATTCATTACATATCTGAAACGCTTACGGCACGGCCACATTTAAGGCAAGACAATCATTAAAACAAAATCGGCAAGTGTTGGAAAAATGAGAAGAGGTGAAGACGTTCGAGGACCCAGAGGGGGAGGAGGCGACACATTGGAAACACCTTGGAGTAAGTCTTTTTTTAGTAAAATTAAATTACTCCATTTTTAGGAACGATTATTTTAATTTTTAAGAGGTCAGAGGTTAGGGATTCTAGCCTCGAGTAGTGTTCGTCTAATCTGTACAGGCGATAATCGACCGGTTCAACATGAGGAATCCCTTGAGCATGTAGAACAATGGTACTTAATTGGTTGGTTTAGTTATTTCATGCCTTTAAAATCTGAAAAACAATCAATTTTCATTGGAAATAGTTAAATCAATGGCAATTTTTAATAAATAGAAAAAAGAAATGAATTCATATCTTCCTAAATATCTTCACTTTCAGACGTCAGACTAACAAAGAAATCATTTAATTTGTAAAGCCGACTAAAGGGGAGATCTGGCTAAAATTATCGTGATTAGTTAGGAATTTTAAGTTTAGTTTCAGCTAAAATTGTTTCATCTCTTATAATAGAGAGAGATTGGCACTTGAGAATGTTTGAAAAGTTTCAGTAAGAAAAAATAGACATTTGTGCTAATGCTGAACACTTGAAGTAAACCTCTACATCTCGAGGTTTTCCAATTTTCTAGGCAATTTTTAAGAAACAAGTTAGATAATATGAAGATGAAGCAACCAAAACGTATCGTTCTGAAACTTGCAGCAGCATTGTATTTATAACGGACATCTTAAGCCAAATCGCAGATGGACACCTATTTGAATTTTCTTTGTTGGTTGCTGGTCTGGTCCTTCCACCTTTGGACACGTTCCATTATTATGGTCATGGTCTGGAAAAAAGTGTGTAGCGTAAATGGTAATTTATAAACGATTATGGAGTTTCGAGAGTATAAGACGGTAGTTTCGAAAAATAATGTAATTCTGGTTCTGGTCTTCTGGTAGCATCGCGTGTTTGCACTACGAACACGAGGCAGATGCTAGAAAGGAAATAAGTTTAGATGCGCGCCTTAGATAACGGTGGCTTATGAATCATAGCGTCATGTGTCAAGTTTTGTTTCACTTGGAAAATAATATTTATTTAATGACGTCATACTCCAATATTGATTCATTTAAGTCGTGAGGTGGTGAGAAAGAAGCCTTTATGTACATATGTATGTATAGTACATGTTATACCGAATCGTAATTCTAAGTCCACTTTTTTAGTAAGTTCTGTGAGAGAAAGACAAATCATTCTTGAGCCATTGGCTTAAACAATACGATGATCAGGTTTCCAGGTTTGTAAATAATTGTCTTGCTGTCCTTCTTATTTTTCGATTTTTTCAAAATACGTGTACTTTTTCATCTTTCACCAATGCAATCGACCTGGTAATGGCCATCATTTTTGGTTCAGAAATCTCAGTTTTTAATCATTGAATTAGACAATAAATGATATGCTATGATACTAATGCTATTTAATTGTCCGAAAGTTTTTAAAAAGAATTCCAACCGAATTCGGAATAATAAAATCTCCCACAAGACGAATTCTCTGGAGTGGTAACGACTTTTTTCCGGCATTGAGGTATTCCTGTATAATAAAAAATACGTATGGTTGAAGGTTATCCAGTTCTACGAAATTTGAGTGTGTTCAGTGTGTTCTATGTTGTTGAACTGTTTACCATAGACAATAATATGCGTATTATGTATATACATGTTCGCTGTAAGTTTGGGACACTTTATAATATCCTAACTTAGTACATGGAAACAATTATACCGGTAAAATTCGGATCATATACTAGGACATTAAAAAAAGTCAGTTTAAATGTTATGAATTCGAAGGGTTGACTGAGACTGGCAGATAAAAATCTCTACACATTCTACACAGTATTAGCACTTTTATGGAGATTTCAATAAAACACGACTGCAAGGTAATGATTTGAACGTTTAAAAAGACATCTCAGTCATTCAATCAGAAACACAGTTAGCACAGAAACTCATTGTACAATATGGATGGGTTTTGAGTCGATTTAGACTTTACATGAAAAGCGGTTTCCTTGTTAGAATAGGTACAGTGGACACCAGATAATTTGTAATCTATAGCCCACAGGCTTATACACTTTCTATTTTCTTGTAATGAAAGTGAAAGTGCATGTACCTTATTTGAGTATAACACTACACCAGACTTCATCGATTAGTCGATATCTGCCCAACGCATCTGGTCAAAATAGCTTGGTAATTGATCTCAGGACAGAGAATATTTATTGTAATCTTATTTCAGCAACTGGTGGAAAGAGAAAGCAACCCCGATAGGTTCTCCCGTCCATGAAGATTAGAACCACAGTTATTTTTTCCAATAATAGTGAATGACTACCCAATCAATTAGGAGGGAATATTCCTGAAATGGGAGCCAGATCAATACAGAAAACAATATTTACGAGGAATGTCTTTGCCTTTATTGGAATTTGGCGTGACTATTCTGACTATACGGGAGGCATTACTTAAAAGTACATTAGATCCACGAATGAGGATTGCACACCCTACCGGGTTAACGAATTACACAATGAAGCCATATTCCAAATGCGTTCAAGTCAGCATATTTATACTTACAGATCCGAATTTTCTAGATATTTCACTGAAATGTAGTTTCATGATTTTTGAGATTTGATTTGGTTGGAATAGTATCCAGCCAAAGATTTCTACGTTTTGATTTGGAAGGTATGAAATAAAACTGTATTTGTTTTGTATCATGGAAATATTAATTTTTGTGGGCGCCCCTTAGTTCTGAATTAAAATAATTATATAAGTTCTCATGAAATCTTGCACGGATTGTTAGTTTGTATATGTATTAGTGTTGTAAGGTTATGGGTCACAGCTGAAGTCGAATTCATTGTTTTGTTTATTGCAATGTAATGTAGAATTGAATAGAAATAATCACGGATTCGCAATAAGTAGAGCGGAAATTGTCTCCAATGTCTCGTAAAACTGACATATAACTCTAATGGCTGCTCCAGTTGGCTTGGGAAACGCGAATTCATCATGAATTCCTTTTCATCTCGGATTATCTTAACTAATAAAAAATAGAATAGTTGATATAGAATTAGTCTTGGATTTGCGAGTCTGAAAGTAATTTTTTATCGTCTGTGCTATCTCCTTCCCATGGATAAATTTTTTCGAGTAGTCCGCTCTCTTTTGGATAAGACATGAGAGCTGGTGGAATGCTAAAAATTCTAATTCATGATGGGACGTATCGTATCGGCTTTCAGTGTTCTGATGAAATCCGTTATTAATGATTAGGTTCTAAACGTTGGATTGGATCCTGATCCTATACATATTTCAGATGAACGAATTGTTAATGTCATAAAGTCATGAGGACTCACTCAATTTCTTCAGGAAGTCGTCATTCATGTCATTAAAATTCAACTCAGAAAACTGAATTGAATAACTTTGCACGCGTAAAACCAAGACCTATAAGAGTTAAGTGTCATTATATATACTTCAAACTGCCAACTGAGCTCAGATTAAAACTCACACTCATCCATCCTGACTTTGTCACCTAGACATCCACTTTTATCCTTCTCTTTTTTTCTGTGCTCCAGTCTTTCTTAAGCGTAACTCTTTATTTTCATATCAAGTTCAAAACTAGAAATAAGATAAACG
Organism: Protaphorura quadriocellata; assembly: GCA_034698945.1. Classification (NCBI taxonomy): domain Eukaryota; kingdom Metazoa; phylum Arthropoda; class Collembola; order Poduromorpha; family Onychiuridae; genus Protaphorura; species Protaphorura quadriocellata. The sequence goes on along the minus strand of JAQGCA010002543.1, from coordinate 3,188 downwards.
AGAGGCACTAAAAACCATGAGTCTCAGTTTCACTTCAATCACTTACCACTAATTACTTCTAGTTCATTCTCATCTGTTCTATAAGTTGAGACGAGAGACCGGTGTCGTGATTTCCTTCGAACACACGTGCTAAAGTTTCAGTCGCCTTTCGAGACTCTTATCCTAAGTGGAAACACTTGCAAATTCTGAGTTTCGCAATAGCGCTAGATAAATTGTAGCCAGACCATGGGAGAAGACGATATTCAAGTACTGGAGATGACAACATTGGCATTAGGTTTACTTATATATTTTCAGTTCAGAACTGCAGTACAGCCCGTTCCAGGCGTCCGGATCGGGTGACAAAAATATTGTAGTTTTGGTACACGGTGTATGACATGACACCGTAGAATTTGTATGACACAAGAACAGGTCGACCCAGTCGACCGGTCGGGGTGGTCGTGCAGACAGCGTAATTGATTATAGTTGGCTCTCACATTTACATGATTTTACCTTTATTGTACAGATAATCCAAGTTCAAAATCAAACGACGGTGATGATGCAGACGCAGAGCGTCACCCGATTTTGGGAAGTTCACGGTCACCGGCAGCTGGACAGATCTCAGGACCGGTTCATCTTACACCCGGCTGGGAAGACACCAGTCCACCTCCATTTGATGACATTTTACGAAGCAGCCATCCTAATTTAGCTCACCCTCCGAAAGACAGGTGAGCATTTTTATGTACTGTAGGTTTTAGAATTCTTCGTGATATCTTGTCTCGATCAAAAGTTTAAAAAATACTCTCATTATTTGATTGACGCCGGTGCCGGTAATGTATATAGCAAAAGAATCGTAGACCGATGAAATGCGTAATGCTTGGTAAAGAAAAGAGTGAGCATAAATCTTAATTTTTCACTTTCTGTAGCACTACAGGATGTACTTAAAAGAAAGCGCACATATACAGTTCTCCAATGTCCAAAGTCACGCGAGTTCTTATTTTTAATTTATTCTTCGGCCAATATCTAGCAAATACATAAAACTATTCGCTCGGATAGTTCTTTACCAGTTGCACCTTGTATCCGGTTATTTTTATTACCTGTTATTTTGAAGATTGTGTCTTGTATTGAATTCGTTGGTTTAACTTCATGAAAGTCAGTATCCTGCTGTTAATAGTTTACCATCATTCAGTGGGGCAATAAAAGGGACTAGGGATTTTATGTTAGTGCCGTGTCATGAGAAAGGTTAAAACATAAAAGACGAACCAAAATAGGATTGATATTGCAGGAACGAAACGACCCATCCTCAGGATTCCGGATGGTATGGAATAGTAGGAGAGCAATAGGGTGAAATTCATGAATGAACCGACCAGAATACGTGAACGGACGTACGTAAAATATTGTAGAGTTAACAAGGAACCCATTTCACAAGTAAAGTAATTTCAAAGGCTTGTCATACCTTGTCATAGCAACATTTTCTCAATGCATAAATCTGGAAGATCTTCGCCACCGCACCTTTTGAAAGTCAAGCAAATTGATAAAATAACCAAGAAATATTAAAACATATTAATATTTATGGTATACTCTGTACAGCAACCTCAGTTGAGAGGTAGTGATTGTTTCGAATAAATTGATTATTACTCCGAGATTCGCCTAAACCTTTTGAAGATTAGGGCCACCAAAGTCAAGTGTCCTCTCCCCGAATATATAGGTTTCACGAGCACAGAATTATTTTCTAGTTTATCAGTAGGAGCTTGATTGAAACTTCTGTGGGGGCGTCAGTAAAATATGCATTGAGGGGCACGAATGTAATGTTTCAAAAGTAGTGAATCAAGATTCTATCTGTCGACAAACCGGTCATCTTCTGGTCAGAACTCTTGACACGCCCCTCGGGGCTCAGCTCGCTTTTGACAGATGCATTTTCCATTGGTTTTGACATCAAAATCCGTTTCCTTGTAGGTCACATGAATGAAGTTCAAAAGGGAGAGGAAACCGAAACCGGTGATAGAGTTTTTGGTCGTCGCACATAAAAGTGGGAGAGTAGGAGAGTTTTCGGTTGAAATGAATGCCCTTTCGGAGACTTATCGATCACTGCCTGAAAACTCATGAAATTCTAAGCTAAGCTTATAATTTCAAGATTTAAGACGCACATAACCTAAATGCTTCAGTCTGAGTCGAGTTCATCCAACTCCATTTTCAAAACCTATCTAAAATAATACGTTTCTATTATTGAACGTAGTAACGTGAGATTGATCGAATCCATGAAATTACAGTGGGTATGACTAATGCCAGGCTTTGGCCGCGTATTTCCATGCACGGGAATTTTTTGGATTCATGTGAAAGTGTGAGTAATGTAACTCTGCGTGTGTCACGGAGGATTCGTGGGATCAGATTTGTTGCCGGAAAAGTATCAAAGGGACAAAGAAAATAAACATGCAAACAATTGAAAAAAGAGCACCGTTAGCCTCCCTCGAGGATTTGTCCTCCATTTATCATCTTTCACCAAAATTGACCAAGAAATTGTCAAATTTCTCAACAACTCCATTGCTCACAAAAACTGAAAATGGAAACTTTGCGTTGATTGAGAATCATGACAGGAGTGCGAATGTTCACAATTTTACGAAATTCAACGACTGTGGTAGAAAGCTTCGGCCTTTGGTGAAAGTGCCTCAAGACAGGTCCATTCATCATTTCATTCACTCCTCATATACTTTCACTTTTATTTAAGCAAGTCCTTTTTTATTTTTGTATATTAATTTTACCTTTATTAATTTCAGGTTCAACATTGTGTACTTCATCTTAATTATCCACGGTATTGGCGTGTTGATGCCTTGGAATACTTTTATCAACGCCAAGTCGGTGAGCTTTTTGATTTCACGTCTGCTTTCAAACATACGCAATGGTTTCAGTGAGTAATAATTGCTAATGTAATTTTTAAATTCGTAGTACTTTGTGGATTACAAACTGGGGGTATCAGCAACCGGGAATCAATCAGAATATGCAGCGAATTTTCTACCATTCGTTAGTTATGCGTCCCAAATTCCAAATGTTTTCTTTAATTGGCTCAATATTTTCGTCCAAATCGGGTACGTAAAATAATGATATGGTACTCGAACATGATTAGATTTAATACTAATTACACAGCAAGTCCATTGCAGCATGATGGTATGGTTGGCCCATTCTGTCTCGCTGTGCTGGGGTTCGATTCCTCGGAC